>JAYEVE010000973.1:0-160799 GCA_036346375.1 Guadua angustifolia | reverse complement strand
TGGCATATTGACAAGGCATATGGTTCATCAATCGACACACATAGCAAACAAATACTGATGCACTTGCATATAATCTCGGTTTAAACGATAGCATAACCAATTAACCATTCTCATTCATCACATTGCATGCAAAATCAAACATGAAAATATTAAAATAACACATGGATAATTGTATGATTGCTAAACCTAATGGCCACCTAAGCCACAACCGATACAATGCACTTGCCTTCAATCTCTCGAGACGGGTGGCGAGACGAGGTTGCTACACCTGGGGTCACACCACCTGCACATAGATATAGCCCACTCAAAACACACCCAAAATCATCACAAGACTCATAGCTAAGTCGGTTTCAAGAACCCACTCCTAAAACCCGAAAACAGCAAACTGCCCACACGGAGCAGCACTCGTAAAATGGTCATAACTTTTAGTTGGATGAATGAAACTTAGTGATTTCAGTCTCTATTGATAGGTAATTCGATTATCTATAACTTTTTCTATAGCCGACCGACCGGCAAAAACACCAATTATTCTCATATTTGCGACGAACAGCAGACGAACATATTTTAACTTGTTCTGGACAGAAATCGGTAAAATAGCCATAACTTTCAAACGGTTGAACACAACTTGATGATTTCAGTCTCTATTGAAAGGTAATTCAATTAGCTACAACTTTTGCAATAGCCAGACCCCCAGGAAATGCATGTAGAATTTTCAATTAACAGCTCTAACCAAGGACGAAATTCTGCCCGAACAGAAAATTTCCAATCAGTCTAGTCTCTCTAATCCCCAACCTCTAACATCTCAAAATCATGAATCCTAGCCAAGCAATAGCACAAACACCTTGCATTTATGCCAAATGGATCCCCACTACCTAGGGTTTTACCTCAATCCTTCACATGGAGGGAAGAGGGAGGTGGAGAAGGGCTGCCCGCAAGGGGGAAGGAGGAGCTCGCCCTGGGAAGGGGTCGCCGAGCAAGGCCGAGCCGGGGAGGAGAGCTGCAGGCGCCAACCTTGGGGACTCTAGGCGCTGGCTGGGGACTTTGAGGTGGTTGGGAGGAGCTCACTGGGAGGCGCCAGGAGATCGCTGGGAGGCGCCAGGAGATCAGGGGAAGGCTCGGGAGACCGGCTGGGGCACACAAAAAGGGAGGGAGGCTACTGGGGAATTTTGGGAAAACTGGCTTCCCTAGCATGATGTGGCTTTGAGTCTAGGGTTTCATTTACCTCCTCTCTTCCTTTTACACCCCAACAAATGGAGACTAATCAAAAGGCTAGGAACAAAAGAAATGAAACCCTCCGAAAACAAAAAAACCAAAGTCCAACTTTAAACCCCGCAAAAAAGATTTGCGGTATTACACTTTTCTCCCGCCGCCCGCCTCCTCTCCCCTTCAAGGCGTCGTCTGTCTTCCTCCTTCTTGGCGCCCACAGAAAGCAAAGAATGGCAAGAAGAACCAATGAGCAAAGAACGGCAGAAGAGCCACACAGAGCAGCAGAAGAAGCCGGAAGAGGTGCCTCCTCCCTCTGGCGGCGTCGTCGTCCCCTCCAATGGCGGCATTCCCCTCCTTCCTCTCCCTTCTGTGGTAAGTGGAGGTGAAGTTCTAGTTGTGGATGAATGAGTGTAGCCAAGGTGTTTGATGAAATGTATGCTCAGAGTATAGAGGTTTCTTTGTGCCTACCATGTGTTTGATGTAATGCCTAGAAGGTTTATGATGTGGTATCATAGTGATTTCGGTGTGTCAGGTTGAGGCATGGGATGTGAAGGCAAGAATCGATGAATTTCTAAATTGTGTGCATACCTATATATCCATGCCTGCTAGTTCTATTCTTCCTGCAGAGCATGAGTAAAATTATGAGGTTTGATTAAGGGTAGGGTTATCTATGATTTTGTCTTTTCATTTGATTGCTTACCCAGATGGTTTTGTTTTGAGTATTGTTGGTAGCTCGCGGGTTGTTTCTGTGAGATTCGTGTTGGCATATGAACAGTTTGTTTTATGGTGCTCTTTAGTGCTTCATTTCTTGGCTCAAGAAACTCATACAGGATTATGCATAGATGTGTTGGAATCTTGAGCCTAACTTTAATGTAATTTTGAATTGGTATGCATGCAGTTATATGTATATATATATACACTTGATTGATCTGAAGAGTATGAACCTGCGGATTTGGATGCTCTTATTCCAAACAGAGAATGCTTTAATTGATGGTGTCTCACGCATAGCTTCTATAATATGTGTCTTATCTTGCTAGAAGTTGTGGAGTGTTCTTATGGAATTTATGTGTGTATAGTGTCTTGCAAAGAGATTCATTTTGGCAGCATCTTAGTTCTCATTGCTTTTATTCATATGTGTTAGTATTTTGTTTAGCCAATTATTCGTGGATTTTGCTTGTTCTGCTTCCCCGCATGGGTTTGGAGTTGAATCACTATACCTAGGTTATGCAAGAGAGTTGACTTCTTTTGTTGTTTGTGTCAAGTGCGCAAAAAGTTAAGTTGGATGATTATTGTTTATTTGCAGGGGAGGTTCTATCGGGTGTGGCCTCAATCGTATGCCACTCCATTCTCCGTTGGTAAAGGCAAGTGCATTCCCTAGATCGTGGCTAGGAGGATTTATTTGCTCATTTACTTTAGCGTACTTAATTGCAGATGAATACGCAAGAGAAATTGCTTATGGTGATTAACAGGTAAAAGGAATGGGTGCAAGTACATCGTGTTACTGAGCGTGGTTGAGTATTCATATGTGATGCTCTTTAATTTAACGGTTGCTTTGCTAAGTAGATGAACTTTAATTGAAGATGGGCCTTAGTAAGGTTGATTATGGTAAGTATATTGTTCGAGTAAATGGGGTTGACATGAGTTTGGTTTAAAATGGGTAAATTATCTCTAGAGAATGTATATGTGAGTATTTAATTGCAAGTGTATTGTGGTGAATGTGGCTCGGTGGCCTTATGATTTAATTGTATGACGTAAATGTCAGAATGTGTTGTCACGCTTATTGTTGAATCTGATTAGACTTGTATCATCGGGCGACTTAAGAATGTGAGAATTTGCTAGTTTTATGTGTGTGGTTAAGGCTATGTTAATGTTGGCAATGAATGAAGGGTTGCATTTCATTCATGTAAATTGCATTGTGCATTCATTAAAGGAAGAGGCGACCATTCTCGACAGGGGCCTCTGTGTTCACACGTAGTGAACACGAAAGTCTCTATTTCGTGAGCCCCATTCATCAAGGAGAATGGGAGCGGACAAGAGGGTAGGCACCTTCCACGGATGGAAGGGCCGTGAGGGTGCACACCGACGGGTGGGCACTCAGCAAGACTCTGACATGCATCAAAGAGGGCATTCATGTCGCATTGCATTATAGCGATGATTTTGAGTTAAATGGAAAGGTGTCGAGTTGGGATCGAGTCGTGGCCTCATCCAAAAAGATTAAAGAGATATGTGTAGGAATTTAGTAATGAAGTGAAACGGTGAGCATGCATAATGCATTACATGGTTGTAGGAGTGTGATGGATTATTCAGATTCAGATTCTCATGTCTCGTGTGATGGATTATTCATATCCTGCATTTTTTCATGTCTCTGGTGATGTATTATTCAGATTCTGTACTTTCATGTCTCTGTGATGGATTATTCATATCCTGCATTTTTCATGTCTGTGTGATGTATTATTCAGATTATGTACTTTCATGTCTGTGAGATGGATTATTCAGATGCTGTATTTTCATGTCTGGTAGCAAGATATGATTTATCTTTTCAGGTTATATGTTATGCTTCGTTGTCGTGGAGTTATGAACTCCATCAAAGACGAGCATGGGGTTGGTTTTGGAGAATTAGTGGTGATACTTCTATTTTATCTGCTTGCTGTACTTATGTAAGGATGGGTGTTATGCCCTTAAGTAGGACATTGCGATTGAGTAGGAATTTATTCTTTATTGCATTTCGCTGAGTCATCGACTCACGCTTGTTGTTTGTATTGTTGTAGGTAACTTGAAACCGTCATGCATGGATAGGGGTAGTAGCACAATCACGTTTGCATCATCATCGTTCCATCATATTGATATATAGTTCTGGTCTTAATAGCTCGTGAAAATTCTTGTAAGGGGTTGGTTGCGGTTATGTTTCAGGAGTTCCTGACCTGTAATGATTATGTGGTGGAGGTTATTAATTCCTATTGGATGTGTGATTGGTTAACTAAGGACCTGCTAGAATGATATCATATAACTGCTATTGTTCTTTTGTCTGCTGAGTGGATGTCCTCTGTTCTAGAGAGGTCATGCCGAAATTTTGTAAATTTCGGTGGCTTAGTTTTATTAGTGGTTTAAGAGTTTAGAGATTGGGTGCTATCTCAGTCTTTTCGTAGAGGTGTCATTCGTTATTTATGGTTTTTGGAAACATCTGTGGCACGGTTGGCATCGGGTGTTACATCTAGGTTATCCCAAATCACGCTTTTAGTTGACCCTACGGTATTTCACTAAGTTCAAGCACCACGGACCAAGCCCGCTCTGAAACCAATCAGTAACACCCCGACGCCATATGCGCCACGGATGCTACCAACCCTCTACACTCTTAAAACGGCTTAAAACTAAGCCATCGAATTTACAAAATTTCGCATGACCTCTAGAAAGTAGGACATCCACTCAACAGATGTAAAACAATTGCGCTTATAAGATATCATTCTAGCAGCTTATTCTCTGTTTTTCCAGGGCTTTAAACATTAACAATAATAGCATAACAAGATAACATAAATGGAGACAACAATAACATGACAATCCATGATTCCAACCTCAATTCAAGCTCAACACATAGATATAATCATCACCTAAACTAATAAGGAGTAAACGGTATTCAGGGCAACCGAGATAGTTATTCCAAGGTCTAACTGGATAAGACAATCATCACAACTATGGAAGGAGCATGGCATTGTTTAAATGTGTGATGCTAGGTGATGACGTGAGTCTAGCTCCCTTTCCCCAAGCCAGAGTCAAGGTACCTAAAAAACATTAAATAACAAGCGTGAGTTCATCACTCAGCAAAGTGTATTGCAATGGAACAAAATAATAACAATTCACATACATATGTCATGTCGGTCACCAACCATGGAAACAATCCATGAAGACTTTCTCATTCACATGCTCATATACTTCTTCAGTCACATTCTCATTTATGCAATGCCTCATTTATGCAATGCAATGCATCATGCCTCTTTACTTATCACATACCGGTATTGCCGAGTACACACCCGCCGCTGTGCACCCTCTTTCCCTTCCATCCCGTGGAGGGTGCCTATTTATCGACTCGCTCCCATTCACCACTGTGTATGGGACTACGAGGTATGTCTTTTCGTGTTCACTACGTGTGAACACAGAGGCCCGCATCGGAATGGGTCGTCTCTTCATTTATGCATGCACAAATGCCATAAACATGAATAAACTTGCATATAAACTCATCCTAAACAATGGCATAACCATTTAACCATTCTCATTCATCATATCACATGCAAGAATCAAACTTGACAATATCAATGAAACACACGGATAACTGTATCATTGTGAAACATAATGGCCCCTAAGCCCCAACCACTACAATACACTTGCCTTCAACCTCGCAAGCCGGAGTGGCGAGAAGTTGACGGCACTCCCGGGGTCACACCACCTGCACATAGGCATAATCCACTAAAAATCATGCCAACTAAATAACTACAAAAACTCAGTACAACCACGATTCTACACGTCCCTCCGAAAGCCTGAAAACCAGATATCTGTCCAACGGGACAGCAGACTTCCAACAAGTATAACTTGAGTTTAACAACTCCAAATCAAATAAACGAGTACATTTTCTCGAATGGCAGGAAATTGCCCACCTTTTTCTAAGTATACGAAAAGCATGATTCGGCCTCTAAGTTCCTCTAATCTGCAGTTGAACATAGACTACTCCAATCGCGATACAGTTTGGACAGTGCTCGGTAAAATGGCCATAACTTTTAAACGGCTGAACGGAATTTAGTGATTTTGGTCTTCATTGAAAGGTAATTCAATTATCTAAAACTTTTGTAATAGACAGACCCCCAGGAAATGCTTGAAGAATTTTCAAATAGCAGTCCAAACAGCGGGACAGAAATAGGCTCAAGCAGAAATCTCCAAAAAAACACTCTAGACTCTAAATCCCTCAACTAAATGCATCTCAAAAACAAGGATCCTAGCTGGGCATTTGATCAAACACCTTACATGCAAGCAATAAAATCCCCCAAATTCCTAGGGTTTTACCTCAAATCTTACTCATGGAGGAAAGAGGGAGGTGGAGAAGGTGCTAGGCCAGAGGAGGGGGTCGCCGGAGGCTGGCCGGAGCAGGGCCGGAAACTGGCCGGAGCAGCAGGAGGCGCTAGGGAGCAGCTGGAGGCGCCAGGAGGGGCTTCGGCCAGGGAGTGGGGGCGCCAGGAGGGCTTCGGCCAGGTAGCAAGCGCCAGGAGCCAAACAAGATCAAGGTGGGGGAGAGGAAAAAGGGAAGTTGGCTGGGGGGGGGAATGGGAGGAGAGCTAGGGTTTCCAATTACTTCCTCTCTTCCTTTTATACTCAAGAAAACTAAAGACCACCACCCCACAAAAAAATCCAAAGCTAGAAATTCAAACTCTTGGCGAAAAGCAAAAATCTTATTTTAGAGAAAATTGTTTATTTGCCACTGAGAGTTGGCCAGTTTCGCAAAATGCCATCGTGAAGATTCTCTTCCCTGCTTTGCCATCCGATCTCAAATTGCCTTCCCATTTTGCCATCGCCGTCCAGTTGGCTGTGAACCCCCCACGCGAAAAGACCAAGTTGCCCCTGTGTGCTAACTTGGACGGTGAAATGAATTTAAAACATTTAATTGCCTAGAAATATTTTATTTAAGTTCTAAATAACCCAAGGAACCACTCCAAAAATTTCATAAATTTTGAATTTATTTATTGCTTCGAAAAATCAAAATTTAGATTCTTTTCATTAAGACAGAATCGCTAAAAGATTTTTACAAAAAATCACAGAGCTTCTCATGCTCTAAAATTTTTAAAAAATGTTAGTACTCTCTTAAGATCATCTCCAAAAGTTTTGTAAAATTCTAAGAACATTTGATAGATTTAAATGAGGATGAAGATGGGCAATTCTTTCCTTAAGACAGAATTGCTAAAAGATTTTCCAGAAAATCACAAAGCTTCTCATGCTCTCAAATTTTTATAGAAATGTTATTAATCTCTTAAGATCATCTCCAAAAATTTTTATAAAATTCTAAGCACATTTGATAGATTTAAATTAGGATGAAGATGGGCAGAAACGTCTTTTCACATACAAGTTAACGGCCAAAGTAACGGTACGCTAACGGGAGTAGCAAAAACAGGATGAAAGTTGAGATCTGATGGCAATGAAGGGAAGAGCAATTTTATGATGGCATTTTAGGGATCCGGCCAACTTTCAGTGGCAAATAAACAATTTTCTCAATTTTTATTGAGTACAACTTGCCGTATAAGAGATACGGCTCGGAGGAAACACCCATACCGATAAATTTTACGGAAAACCCAAAACCTCTAATAGAATTATTAACTGCGCGACGGCAGAACCTTGAATCAAGACGGGGGAAGCATTTCTAAACCCTAGCAAAGAAGATCTGCGGTATTACAAATGGTTATGATATTTGTATAACCAGAACCTTCTCAAATATCATGAAAATGAAACCAATAGCTTAAATCAATAGATCTAACTTACACAAAACTAATTTTATACGAAATCAATCAAAGAATAAGCACTATTCATACATAATCTGATGTGATCACTTAAGCCTTTTCGATAGCTCGTAAAACATCTCGTCTAAATACGAATTTTGTCAAGAATAGCATAGAAATGATCTTTAGGATATGGTCTAAAGTAATCTAGAAAAAATATTCTTATTTTAACTTGCTTTGCATCTAAATCCTGTTAGTACAAAACCCTTAAATGATAAAGCTACCAGAAACAAATATTATGAATAGTAAAGTCTATGAAACCTGTAACTAATGTCTACTTTTATTAATCCAAATAATTTTTCCATCTTAAATTCAATATTATAAATATAAGAATACATAATTTTAACTTTTTGAATTCGTAAAACAAGAATAGATAATACATAACAAAAACCAAGCCTCGCTTAAGCTGTTAACAATTTAAATGTATACACGTAATTGCCTAAAACACGAGAACATAAAATTATTCAATCCAACCCTAAAACACACCTATTTTCTATAGCAAGTCTTTATTCAATTTACTATCTATTTTCTTTTCACCCTTATTAAAGTTTATTATTTGCTATATTTTCGTTGGGACGACGTGTAGAACTTGATGTTACTAACTCCGTCGTCGACAACACCAGCTATAACTACGACATCGTCATAAGCGATAAATAAGCAAGGCAAACACCCCTTTTGATCATATTGATCCCAGTATTTATTTTTCTTTTGTTTATCAAATGGTTTCATGCATGCATTTATTTTCTGCAAATTCACTATTTTGTGGTAATAGTAGAGTATACCTGTTGTCTCAAGGAACTTCCTTAATATGGACGTGTGAACCTTGAAAAACATAGGAAAGGTGTAGACAATACATAATGTCAATTTGGGTATATGCGTTTTAATAACCATACTTAGCCATACTTTAGAATCAATGATGAAAATGATCGATCAAAAATTGTGGGCACCGGAAATATGAATCGATTCTCATACGCATGTTGGACTTAGAGGTGACACCCATACTCCACTTAAGTGTATGCTCACTGTCACCCAAAAGTCCTGCGCACAGAGTATTGACTAAATGGCCTCACCCAAACAAATATGAGCCACTTAGTCGCACCATACACACTTATGCATCCGTGGGAGTTTCGATTCCATTCAATAACCATACGGATTGAAACCAACTCATCCAAGCATAGCACTCGCCGCTCGTCTCAGATTTGGTATCGCCCACACTCTTTAAGGGAGTGTGAGGCTAAAGAATGACGACACTCGAGTTTATCGCTAGACGATTGAGAACAATTCGGTACCTGGATATGTGTCTAGTGCTAGTTCCCAAGATCAACATCTAGCACCCACATATCCCGCATTAGAGATGTATCGCAACACATACACATGAATTTAAGTAGTTGAAATGGCATAAACATACACTAGAACTATTACAACTACTTACTATTACAGGTAGTGGCCGATCGGCCAAATATTACATGCCAAAGAGTAAATTGCAGCGGAATTTAAACATATACCAATAGTAGGACAGCGGTATGCCCATCCAAAAACCCAAAGGCAACTGACTTAGAAAAGCCCAAGTTCATCCGTCAACATGATTGTCGAACCTCGGAGTAAAGTATGAGTCATCGGGCGTTCTTCCATTCCGTCGTCTATATTGTTTAGATTAAGCAACCGTGAGTACATGTATGTACTCACAAGACTTTAGTGTATGGAAATAAAGTAAATGGATGGCTAGAACAAGGAAACAAGCTTCTACACTAGTCTCATTTTCAGCATAAGGCAGATTTTGTTTGCAAGTAAAAGTTTCATAAAACAGTAACAAAATTGTAAAGAGCATTTAATTTAAATCTAAATAACAGTAAGTAAAGTTCATAGATGACATTTCACAACCCTCCTTGGCTGTGATCAAAGAGTAAAAACAGCCACCATTGGCTTCCCAATTCATAAACCCATTCCAACACCATTTTCCAAAAGTTTTCACAAAAACAAGACTATACTTGACCTTATTTCCCCAAGTTGCTCATGACCGTGAGCACGGCTAATTAATTAGATTTTAATCTCTGTAGAGAGTGTACACTTTACCCACATGACACATTTTAACAATCATGTCAACCATGCCTCGCGATACTCATCGCATCTGATTTGCTAGATGTGATTTAAACCGCTCAACTAGTTAAAGCTTAATCTTGCACCGCCCATGATGTTAAACCCTTGCCACAGTTCGGAGATCCTGAACCACGATGGTGTCCCCCATCGGGAACTCTCCCCATGACAAGGCATGCACCGTTGTATTGGAATGCTTGGGCCCCAACATCTCGGTGAAGGGAGCACCTACGAGCAACACCGTTCCTCGATGTGCCCTTACTACTCCGGCCT
Organism: Guadua angustifolia; assembly: GCA_036346375.1. Lineage (NCBI taxonomy): Eukaryota > Viridiplantae > Streptophyta > Magnoliopsida > Poales > Poaceae > Guadua > Guadua angustifolia. Next base: position 150,696 of record JAYEVE010000973.1, on the reverse strand, counting down.
CTCAAGATGCAAGATTAAATTTCAACTAATCTAATGAGTTTAGGCTATCCCATACTAGCACTTGTGGTTGCACCAAAACACTTAGGTGATAGCATCAAGTTCGGTCCTTAATTGATCCAGGCGAGAATCTCCCCCTAACTACACGTGAGGTCCTTTTCACGCCTCAAGTTAAGTAATAACTTGCCCGTGTCTAAATCTTAAGTTTGAGTTGGATTTTTATCAAATTAAGCTGAAACCATACCTCGGTTCCAAACATTTAAACAAATTTGCTCATAGTAGTTGAAGTGGTTCCCATCATTTAAAAATCATTCTAACGAGCATGTCTAAGCAGATACATAAGTTAATTTTTTAAGTTTTACCTAAGTGACATTAATTATTGTCTACACCATTACTAGGTTACAATGGCAAGTATTCAAATGACAAGGTAAAGGAAATGCATACAAGTGGATTTAGCTACCGATTCCCACAACATAGCAGTTTACAACATACACGCATGCATATAGTTTGATAAAACAAAATAACATTGAAAATATGGGATCAAAATGGTCAAAGGAGGGTGCTTGCCTAGTTGCTCTTCTTTGGGAATATAATCTGGATCGTAGTCGATGTCGTTAGTAATCGGATCTGAAATATCGTCATCTACGCGTCGAATAATAAGAACCGAGACAAAAGCAACAACATCGAATCAAATGGGGCAAAAAGAAATCAGATAGAATTACCAAATCAAAACTTACCAAGAAGAACATGGTGATTTTTGGGTTCTCGAATTATCACTTGCATAGCAATTACATTAGTACTCAGTTTATTTGAGGCTTTCAGCATGAGTGTGATACTTTCATTCATAGATTAAATGAAGCTATAGCTATGAACATACATAAGGTTGTTTACGAATTCAAGAGGCTAAATTTGTGTGTTTTAGTATTTATAATTATGAATTCAAGATGCAAAAATTGTTTGGATTGATAAAAGTAAAACATTCACTAAAGGTTTTGCTTAAGTAGTTCTTAACTTTAAGTGCTCAGGCATGGGACCAATTTCTACAAGTTAGATATGAAATTTAAAGTTATTTTCTGTTACTATATGGTCATAGGATGATTCTTGCGTTGTGGCAACCTTGGACGAAGACTTCTACTCAACTATTTACATAATATGATATTATCAATTAGGGTGTTTGTGTTAATAGATTTTATTTGATAAGTAAGTTGTAATTAAGATATTTTTATATAATTTGGTTGTACACATACTGAATTATGTTTCTGGACCAATTTCTCCAAAATTTGTGTTTAGACGAGTTGTTTTACGAGCCACTAAAAACGCTTAAGTGTTATCGAATCTGTGCAGTTTGTAATCATTTAGGGTATTTGTTGTGAATGGATTCAGATGTGAAGTAAGTTATAAATACAATATTTTCCTAGAATATGGTAGTATATATGCCAAAGGGTGTTTCCAATCTAGTCACACCAAGATTTTCATTTATACGAGTAATTCTACAGGCCGCTGAATAGGCTTAGTTGAGTTTAGTTTTATGCGCGACTAGTTCGTGAAGGGTGTTTGCAGAAGCAAGATTTATGTGGAGAGCAAGTCCTAAAAAGAAAACCATTTTAGATTATGGTAGTTCATATTATATAGTATGTTTCTGGCTATTCACTCAATATTTGGCATTTAGGCGCGATACATTACGGGCGGCCGAAAATGCTTAAATGACCACACAGTTTACATGATTCCGGTCTAATTTTCTTTTTGGTGTTTGCGGCTGCACCATATAAGATAATTAGATGATTTTACAGGTATTAGTTGAGGATATCCCTAAGAGTGTTTTAAAGTTAGTTCCGTGATATTTCACATTTCACTACCAGGAAACAGATATTCCCTTACGGCTAAAAACCGTCAGTAAAATATAAAAAACCGTCAGGTTTTATTTTCCTGACGGGCAACCGTCAGGTTAAACCTGTCAGCCGTAGCTAGTCAGGAAAATTAAATTTGCTTGACGGCTACCACTGAGGAAAATAAAACTTGACGGTCTAACCCGTCAAGGAAAATGTAATTCCCTTGTGTGTGAGTACTGTCAGGAAAAATGTAAATACTGTCAAGAAAATACGCTTTCTCGATGCTTGTATTACCATCAAGAAAATGTGTTACTCGACTGTTTTGTTACCGTCAAGAAATGTATTACCTTAACTGCTTTTGTTATCACAATAAAATTGAACTTGACGGTTTGTTGCCCGCCGCTTAAATTTATTTACTTGGTCGTTCTATTACCATCAGAATATTTTACCCGACGGTTTGTACCCATCAGCAAAACTTTAGTCCTTGCTTGCTTCATTACTCTTAGGAAAGTAAACCTGACGGTTTTTACCCGTCAGCACAGTAAAAGGAGCACAATTTTTTGCAGCGAAAATTTCTTTTATAGCAATCGATTTAGCAGCCATGAATCATGAATCATCAAGAGTCAACTTATACAACCATGAATCATATACAACCATCAAAAATAATGAATCATCCTAATCAACTATCAAAAATCATGAATCATCATATACAACCATCAAAAATACAACTTATACAACCATCATATACAACTATGAATCATCATATAGAACTTATACAACTAATATGAATCATCATATACAACTTATAAATCTTATACAACCATTCAACTTATACAACCATGAATCATATACAACTTATACAACCATCAAAAATCATGAATCATCATATACAACCATGAATCATCATTAATCATGAACCATTCAACCTTAACAAAATCATATACAACCATGAATCATGAATTGAACAACACACATCCATTCATATTGACAAACATATATAAAAAGTTCAACTTCGATAAACATCAGTCACAATAATTCTTAAGGTTCACTTGAAGATATTGTCCATCCAACTAAAAGTCATTAAAAGTCAAGCACCACATACAAAACGTATTTAGGCTTCATTGTCCCAACATTGAAGTTTTGTTAGTAAAAGAATGGTAAGATAGCACAGAAATTCATATGGGGACAACTAGTTTCATCCATCATAGGTGTTGTTATTGGCAGCATGGTGGTTGTCTCCATCAATGTCGATCTTGTAGTTCTCCATGTCGCTATAAAGCAGATTGACAAAGAAAGATTCCATCAACGGCACCTTCATCTTGTTGTGAGCCCGCATGGGAGGAACCATTCCCGGTCCCTTGCTGCAAGGTGAACAAATTATGTCAACTTTAGCTAAAGAAAACATCATGGCTTGTAATATCAGGATAGTTGTCACAATCCTATATTAAATACTCATGCCACAATATTGTGCGTCATGATCTTCTAATACAAAATATGCACCCTATAGATATCTGAACTTAACAAAATCATGGCAACTACTCAAGACTCGAGACAGAGCATACCTAACGGCCATGCATATTTGAGACTTGCTCTATTTTGTTTCTTTTATCGCAGCTTCTTGAAGATTCTACCGCTAGGTATTCAAAACTACAATTCTTGAAGGAGACAGATAGTTCTTAAAGGTATTCAAATTGCAGTTAGGTATTCAAGAACGCAACTGTAGGTTCTCTCACCGCAATTCTTGAATACCTAATCGTAGAATCTTGAAACATGTATGTTGATTGCTCTATTTTGCTCTCTCGCTTTCAGAGCATACCTAATGGTAGAATTGTAGATTCCACACCAAGTGCTTTATTTCGCAGTTTGCATGGAGGCTCAGAAAACATTGGGTGACTTCAGTTGAAACATCAAAATAGTAGTTCTAACAATCTAGTATACTAATACTACTATCATGCATGTCATTTCTCTCTCTTTCAAAAATCAGCAGGGGTGACTGTACATCGATCCGTCACCTCTATTAATCGCAACAGACAAAGGCTATGCAACGAACCAACTTCAGAATGCAGCGATGGAGGACTATGCTAGCCAAGATTCCGAACCACCGCTACCATCGCTTATTACCTTCTATTGGACCGTTCTAAACAACCTAGGTTCGGATCATCGAACAAAGCATGTAGATATACTAAGTTAACAAAATAATGGCAACTACGCAAGACTCTTTTAGCTTGAAATAATCAGCTTAATAACACATGAGGCTTAGCATATACTCAAGATTAGTTTAGCCCCACAATCGGTCACAAGTATGGGTGTACTAACTAGCAAAAAAAGTCCTTAGCCACCTTACCATCAACTATAATTAAATGAGATTGAGGTTATGCCCATGTTTAGAACATTCAACACGAATCCACTTGCTCATTGTTGCATTGATTGTTGACAGTCTGACACACCAAAAAATATTAGATGTCTAGTCCAATTGGTCCTCCAATTGAACGAGGTGCCAAATGTAATAAGCTCATGGGGGGTTTTGTTTGAACAAAAGGCACTAATTGTAAGTAGTAAATGTTGTTACCTGTGCTTGTGTAGGTATTCCACGGTTTAGCATCTCTGGTGGTGGCTGTTCCCCAATCTTCTCAAAGAGCATCTACATTTGGAAACTACCATTTGAAGATGACCTATTCAACAGTGACATCAATTGTAAATGTGTGTGAATTAACATTATTACCAAGATCATTTGACGGTGAACTTCTTGTGTCTGGAGTAGTTCTTGATTATGTCAGACCACATTTCGATAAGAGGTGGAATTGGATGGCCTGATATTTCTTGATTTGGCAGCTAATAGAACATCAGCCTTCTTGATAGCACCATTCCCAATTGGTACACGGCCATGGGGCATGTCACCGTTGATGTTGTACAATATGCTTCCATCAAGTGGTCGCTGCTCCCAATCATCTGGATATTGAGCCATAGCAGCTGTAGAGTAATCATCCTAGAACAAAAGCAACATTTAAGCTTTGTTCCTAAAATATGAGTTAACTTGAAAGAATACAAACAAGGGAGAACTTACAATGTGTTTCTGCACTTTTTGGCTGCTGATTGGACCATTACTACCACTACTATCCACATTTTTCATGCCTAACTTCATTACAGCATATGTGTTAAGCCAAGTAGCCTTTTCTGGTCCATATTTGTGTTCCTAAGACATGGTGAAGCAAACAATGAACCTAGTTATAACTTGTTGAAGTTAGTTTTAGCGTTCTGTGATCTATTTATCATATGATGAAGGGCAATACAGTTTGTTCATTTCATTTTAAGAACCAAAAGAAAATATCACATGCTAGTATTACGTAATACAGGATTGACATTCTAGACCAAAACAGAGCTAACATAAAATCATTTCATAAGATCGAAATTGATTGTACAGTTGTATGATAACCATCTGCAACTTGTGAGTTGCATGCCTCTGTACTGGTGACAAATAGGGTGTTATGTTATGCCTAATTAGTGTTGTTGGCGTATTGGAGTTGGAGGGTTTAGAACTCTAAATGCATACATGTTAGCCGGTCAAGCTCGTGTTATAGAAGGAAGGTCAATGCCTGTAACACCCCGACTCCCCACGGAGTCCGGAATGCTACCAACTCCCAAATTTCACTGAAAATTTCGGCAGCACCTCCTCTAAAACTATGAACATCCACTCAGCAGACATAAGAGCAATTCAACATAGTATCAATCACAAGGACAATTTAGCAGATGCACTGAAGGATGAACTCTCACAACAACAATTCAGCAACTAAACAACTCCTCAAACGGAAATCACAATAATACAATTATAATCAAGACTTGACACTATGCATTATTTAATTCAAATAACGGTGAGTGCAGCCGTGTTCGTGCTACTACTACCTTCCCAGCGAGGCAACCACAACGTACCTGAAAACAAGTAACAAACAAGCGTGAGTCCAAGACTCAGCAAAGTGCATCAACCAAAAACGCAACCGAAACAAACGAAATACCAATACTTTGAAACGTAACATATTCAAATACTTGACTGAACTTGGTAAATAAATGAACTGAAACGATTCCAAATACCACAACCATCTCAAGAATTATTCAAATTTTACTCATACTCGATAGCCACTTTTGGATGAGTCCACGACTCAATCCTCAACCTATAAATGCCATTAGCTCCACGATTAACCATTAACAGCTTTCAATTCGCCGCCTTCATGCTCAAGTGCACAAAACATACAAAAGAAGAATCTCATATCCATACATCACAATCAACTCATTAAACATGATTCATCATTGTCAATGCAATGCGATTTCACAATTCTCATGCATATGATGCATCATGCATGTCTCATCTCCTCTTTTAGCACATACCAGAGTTGTTGAGTGCACACCTGTGTGCACCTCTCATTCCCTTCCACCCCGTGGTGGAGGGTGCCTACTTTATCGACTCGCTCCCATACAACCGCGTGTACGGGACTACGAGGTAGGACTTTCGTGCTCACTACATGTGAGCACAGAGGCCCGCATCAAAATGGGTCGCCTCTTCCATCATGAATGCACAAATACAATTGACATAAACAAATTTGCAAACTACATTCATTTCTCACATTTGCATAGTCATAGCCAAATACATAAACATCAGCCACTGCTCACATCCATAAATTACCATTCACATTCTCAACACTCAAAATCACATTCTCAACACTCGTAATCACATTCTCAACACTCATAATCACCTCCTCAACGTTCATATTCATACTCACATCACCAATACTCGAGTAATTACTAATTCCATCTATCTTGATCATAAATCAAACCATTTTCGCAATCCAATTCCATACTTTCAGTATTCCCACTAGCCTATCAAACTAGTGAACGTAAATATGAAAGTAAGATTTAGCAAGACGTCATCACGGCATCTAGACGGAATTCATTAAACATCGCACATAACATTCAATCCAAGGATGCAACAATAATTTCATGATGGCAAGGCATATAAAGTTCATCAAACAAATCATAACATGTTCAAACAACGATGCACTTGTATCAGATAACTTACCCTTTTCATCAAAAGATAATTACCTTACTAGACGTGCTTATAAACACGAATGCAACCATAGGGTAAGCATATACATAACACAAGCAATTAACTAAATACCCTATAAGAGATATACGGGTTGCACTTGCCTTTACCGATGCGAGAGGCAACTCAGGGTCGAGACCACCCCCGAAGACACTCTCCCTGAAAAAATAATGTTGCGCACAAGAAACAATCAAAAGCCGACTCAAAACAACAATGCACAACACTCCGCATTTTAATCCAAAAAGGCCCAAATTCCAACTAATGAAATTCCGTACAGCCGGCACTGAAAATGTCGTAACTTCCAAACGGCTAATCCAAAAAGGATGAGCCCAGGCTATAAACGATTGCAAGAGACAAATCTACAACTTTTTCTACAGCCGACCAATCGGGAAATGCACCGATTAATCTCAGATTTGCGACAAACAGCAGATAGACGCACTTTAACTCATTCTGGACAGCATACACCAAAATGGGCATAACTTTTGCTATACAACTCCAAATGGAGCAAACCAAATATTTTCTGAATCTATAGGAAGTTATCTAGCTTTCTCCAAGGAGATGAAACGACTAAATCTGCTCGCAACTAGCTCGAAACATCTGTTGAACAATTCAGCCTCCACTACAAACCAATATGGACAGCAAGCACTACAAAATAGCATATCTTTCAATTGGCTAGATGAAAAATTATGTTCTTGAGCTCTACATGACCATAAGAGGATAACCTATGATTTCCCCATAGCCATTAGTTCAGAATCTGAATTTTATGTCCTCAAACTACACTCTGAAGTTCAGTCCAATCTCTGAACTTTTCTGCATAATTCCTGTTCTGACAGCAATTTCAATTCAACATAACTTTTGATTCTATAATCCAAATCAAGCAAATGAATACATTTTACTAATCTACAGGAAATTACCCAACTTTCTCTAGGCAAACACAAAGTTTAATTCGGCCAGCAACTATCCCAAAACAGCTGATGAAACATTACATCTATCACTGAAATCCAACACAGAGCAGTCTGCACTAAATTAGCCATAACTTTCGAATGGATGGATGGAATTGAGTGTTCTTGGTCTCAAATTAAAGGGGAAAGGATTATCTACAACTTTCTAAGCAATTTTAAATCCAGAAAACGCAACTAAGACCCTCGAATCAAAGCCCTAATAGAGGACGAAAATCTGGACGAAAACAGCAACCTGCATAGCTCTAGGGTTCTTCCTCAAATCCATCACCAAACAAAGCAAATCAGCAGAAAAACAATCCTAACAACACTCCTAACAGTCCCACACCCTCCCACACAAGAATCCCCAAAACTTTACCTTGGCCTCTTGCTTCAAAACAACAAGGGAGGAGGAAGAACTCGGTTGGGGGAGAGCTGCTCGGCTGCAGCTCGGGAAGGAAGGAGGAGGGGCGCCGGTTTTGGAGGAGCCACCGGCCAGGGCAGGGAGGAGCAGGGCTGGGGGAGGGAAACGCCATGGGTGGAGCTCCTGGTGCTGCTGCTGCTCTCCCATAAGAAAGGAGGAGAAGAAACCAAAGAGGAGGAAATATTCTTTACTTTAAGTGAGAGGGAGAAGAAACGAAAGCCACACTTAAGTAACCTCTCTCTCACACTCTCTCTCTCTTTAGAAATACACCTCCATTAAATTTAAGATACAATAAAATATTTTCCACAAATAAATAAAAATTTTAAACATGTTACAAACAACCGTTTTGCGAATTAAGAAAATTGAAGATCGACCGTAAAATCAATTACGGCAAAACAAAAGATTAATCTCAAGCACGGTATTACACTCTCTCCCCCTTAATGGAATTCGACCCCTAATTCCATGTACACTAATTTCATCGAAAGGAAGTCCACAATGGACTAAAATTTTCTTTGAAACTGAGATTATGCTTTCCTTTAGCACTAAAGCACATTGCCTCCTTTAAGTTTGTGATTCTTCCAAACATAACCATCTATTAACCTCTAAACTCAATTCCAATTCCTTTTTCAACTTCAATCACAAAACTTTAATCTCCTCTTTCAACCTCTCGATCCAAATCCAACACATCAAAGCCAAAGCACCAAGCTTACCTCGGGGAAAAACTCCATTAAAAGAGAACACCGCACAAAACTTTAATGAGGTAACTTACTTTTACAAAAGCAAACCTCAAGCCTTTACCAAGGCAGAACATCTCTCTTTTAGAATAAACGACTTCATTCAAAAAGAGAACTGATTAAGAAAATCGATCCACTTTAACTCAACGACCAACATTCTTTAAGAGAAGAAAACTCAATTCTCTTACCAACGCAAAAACCACTTTATCATTTCCCAAACAATGCGATAAAAGTCGTATCAGAAAGAACTTCAAATTAAAAGAAAAACTCCACACACAGCATTGATAGAAGCTCTCAATAACCATCATGATTCAGTTTACTTTCGTAAAGCAAACTTCTCACGACTAACCAAAAATCAACATTTTGGAAAGAGAAAACCGATTCTCAAATCAAACACCAGTACCCAAAACCATCACATTCTTTCTCAAGAGATAAGTGAACTTATTTCCAACGGAAACCATTTCATCATCAAAATCACTTATGAAACAATCATAAGATCCACATTTTGAAACACTCACAAACACCACACCCATTTTCAATTACAACCAATTCTAGTCGAAATAGAGTTGCGACGAAACTCAAAAGTTTTCCAACACAATACCTCATGGCTATCAATGAAATAAGATATTCCAAACGAAAACCATCAACCGATTACTCCATCGTTACCCTTTCACCCCCATTTTTCAATCATCATAGCCAAGTCCGCGACTTGACTAGAATGCAAACTTAATCAAGGAAGTTCTATTGCACCCTAATCAGAACGTCGTAATCAAAAGGCATGCATCCCCAAAAGGTCATACAATCGATTAAATTCGTAAACCTTTAAAAGAAGTTTCAACTCGAACCTCAACATTTCTAATATTCCGATATTCTTGCTATTAAGGTTTCATATTCACCAAAGGTATCCTAGGAAAACCCAACAGGTTTAGACAGAAGCTACAAACCTACTCTTTCTTTATTTACCTTCTCCTTTTCATATAACCACCACTGGTTATATTAACATCAACTTTAGACCATCACTTATCATATCATTATCAAATACTAACCCAAGTCTAACTCTTGATAATCAATGAAGAGAACAGCGTTCTAGCTTTTTTTTTCACAAATAACCTATCAGTTAATTCAACACAAGACATGTGTCATAATTTTGACATCCCCAGTTCCTTCAACCAATACATACTTCTAACAACTCGATATCATTTCCACAAGACTTATTTCATAAATAAAGGCACAAGACAAACATTTGTCAAAGACACAATCCCAGTATCACTGCAATCATTCCATACCTCCTCATTCTTTGATTACACATAAATTAAGTCATTTTGTTGACCCGCAGTATTAACTGACCCAAAAGCAACAATAGTCAGTAATTTACACCAACTCCTTGCTATGGTAAGTTCATCAACTGAACATTCCAAACCTCCTTGGTCGGGGTCAAGACTAACCTATCGGAACACAAATCCTGATCTCTCCATTAAATCCATGACTCGCAACACTTTGCATAAAACACTAATCAACCCTTACTTTAGAGCATGTACCATCTCGATTAATCTTTCTCTACCAACACAATCACTTAGGTTGTCCTTAAGCAACCAACACAATCACTTTAACAAAATCCATAAACCACATCCTAAAAACTCTAACTCCTCAACACTTAACATCTTAGTCATCCTCGTGGGTCACGCACCCAACTCTTAAGGAAACTAAAGACCTCAAGAATGAACAACACCAAAAACATCTTTCTTTCCAGAAAAACCCAACCATAAATCACAAGAGAACTCGACTCTCGAATTCCGAAACTCTGACGAGCAAAAGCCTTTCAAATAAACCTCAAGATAAACAACTCCCACATGGAAAGGTTGGTACAAGAACACTTTCCTCAAAAGGAAAAACCAAGCTATCAACCAAATCTTTTTCTTTCGGGTAAAGTCTTAACACTTAAACCCACACGACTAAAGTTTTACACTAAAACTTCAGTAAACTCTTTTGAATCCAAAGAATGATAAACAAGAGAACAATATTACTTTTCTCCACAAAGGAGCCAACCAAACCGAACGCCAGAACGATAAAGAGAGCGGTTTCAAAAAGATTCATCACTAAACCTTCCTCTTTGTCTCCCAACACTGAAGACAAAAGAAACCAACCTTTTCTACCCACCCTCTAAACTAGACCGCAAAAGACGAGAATTTTCATCTACGAGGGGTTCGCAACTTCCGGTTGTGGCTCTACCCACCACCACGGCCACGCCCACAAAGATCGAAACACTTCAGCACCACTTTAACACAATAACATAAACAATTCAATCATTTCTTTCATAAACATAGCAACATGTATCATTAAATGAAGCATTCAGTATCAAAGCTTAATTACAATGTTTAAGCGTAAATCAACGATTCCCATACCCCTTCCTACTGTGCATCAGAGTGTGTCAAGTTTTAAATTAATTAACCAAATCTATTTCAGATTTTTAAGGTTATTGCCCTAAGGCCAAGTTTTAACAAGTAGACCTATACCACGTTTCTACCTTTTCAAGTCAACATTTTAGTTTATCTAGAGTAATTTACTAAATTCACATGCCACGGACCTAAAGCCTGCTCTGATACCAACTGTAACACCCCGACTCCCCACGGAGTCCGGAATGCTACCAACTCGCAAATTTCACTGAAAATTTCGGCAGCACCTCCTCTAAAACTATGGACATCCACTCAGCAGACATAAGAGCAATTCAACATATATCAATCACAAGGACAATTTAGCAGATGCACTTAAGGATGAACTCTCACAACAACAATTCAACAACTAAACAACTCCTCAAACGGAAATCACAATAATACAATTATAATCAAGACTTGACACTACGCATTATTTAATTCAAATAATGGTGATTGCGATGTGTTCGTACATTACTACCTTCCCAAATGAGGCAACCACAACGTACCTGAAAACAAGTAACAAACAAGCATGAGTCCAAGACTCAGCAAAGTGCATCAACCAAAAACGCAACCGAAACAAACGAAATACCAATACTTTGAAACGTAACATATTCAAATACTTGATTGAACTTGGTAAATAAATGAACTGGAAACTGATTCCAAATACCACAACCATCTCAAGAATTATTTAAATTTTACTCATACCTCGATAGCCACTTTTGGATGAGTCCACGACTCAATCCTCAACCTATAAATGCCATTAGCTCCACGATTAACCATTAACAGTTTCAATTCGCTGCCTTCATGCTCAAGTGCACAAAACATACAAAAGAAGAATCTCATATCCATACATCACAATCAACTCATTAAACATGATTCATCATTGTCAATGCAATGCAGATGCAAATATGCCAAACAAAAGAAGAATCTCATATCCATACATCACAATCAACTCATTAAACATGATTCATCATTGTCAATGCAATGCGTATTTCACAATTCTCATGCATATGATGCATCATGCATGTCTCATCTCCTCTTTTAGCACATACCGGTATTGCCAAGTGCACACCCGTTGGTGTGCACCCTCTCATTCCCCTTCCACCCCGTGGTGGAGGGTGCCTACTCTTACTGACTCGCTCCCATACAACCACGTGTACGGGACTACGAGGTAGGACTTTCATGCTCACTACATGTGAGCACAGAGGCCCGCATCAAAATGGGTCGCCTCTTCCATCATGAATGCACAAATGCAATTGACATAAATAAATTTGCAAACTACATTCATTTCTCACATTTGCATAGCCATAGCCAAATACATAAACATCTGCCACTGCTCACATCCATAAATTACCATTCACATTCTCAACACTCATAATCACATTCTGAACACTCGTAATCACATTCTCAACACTCATAATCACCTCCTCAACATTCATATTCATACTCACATCACCAATACTCGAGTAATTACTAATTCCATCTATCTTGATCATAAATCAAACCATTTTCGCAATCCAATTCCATACTTTCAGTATTCCCATTAGCCTATCAAACTAGTGAACATAAATATGAAAGTAAGATTTAGCAAGACGTCATCACGGCATCTAGACGGAATTCATTAAACATCGCACATAACATTCAATCCACAGATGCAGCAATAATTTCATGATGGCAAGGCATATAAAGTTCATCAAACAAATCATAACACGTTCAAACAACGATGCACTTGTATCAGATAACTTACTCTTTTCATCAAAAGATAATTACCTTACTAGACGTGCTTATAAACACGAATGCAACCATAGGGTAAGCATATACATAACACAAGCAATTAACTAAATACCCTATAAGAGATATACGGGTTGCACTTGCCTTTACCGACACGAGAGGCAACTCACGGTCGAGACCACCCCGAAGACACTCTCCCTGAAAAAACAACGTTGCGCACAAGAAACAATCAAAAGCCGACTCAAAACAACAATGCACAACACTCCGCATTTTAATCCAAAAAGGCCCAAATTCCAACTAATGAAATTCCGTACAGCCGGCACTGAAAATGTCGTAACTTCCAAACGGCTAATCCAAAAAGGATGAGCCCAGGCTATAAACGATTGCAAGAGACAAATCTACAACTTTTTCTACAGCCGACCAATCGGGAAATGCACCGATTAATCTCAGATTTGCGACAAACAGCAGATAGACGCACTTTAACTCATTCTGGACAGCATACGCCAAAATGGGCATAACTTTTGCTATACAACTCCAAATGGAGCAAACCAAATATTTTCTAAATCTATAGGAAGTTATCTAGCTTTCTCCAAGAAAATGAAAAGACTAAATCTGCTTTCAACTAGCTCGAAACATCTGTTGAACAATTCAGCCTCCACTACAAACCAATATGGACAGCACGCACTACAAAATAGCATATCTTTCAATTGGCTAGATGAAAAATTATGTTCTTGAGCTCTACATGACCATAAGAGGATAACCTATGATTTCCCCACAGCCATTAGTTCAAAATCTGAATTTTATGTCCTCAAACTACACTCTGAAGTTCAGTCCAATCTCTGAACTTTTCTGCATAATTCCTGTTCGGGACAGCAACTTCAATTCAACATAACTTTTGATTCTAGAATCCAAATCAAGCAAATGAATACATTTTACTAATCTACAGGAAATTACCCAACTTTCTCTAGGCAAACACAAAGTTTAATTCGGCCAGAAACTAGCCCAAAACAGCTGATGAACATTACATCTATCACTGAAATCCAACACAGAGCAGTCTGCACTAAACTAGCCATAACTTTCGAATGGATGGATGGAATTGAGTGTTCTTGGTCTCAAATTAAAGGGGAAAGGATTATCTACAACTTTCTAAGCAATTTTAAATCCAGAAAACGCAAGTAACACCCTCGAATCAAAGCCCTAATAGAGGACGAAAATCTGGACGAAAACAGCAACCTGCATAGCTCTAGGGTTCTTCCTCAAATCCATCACCAAACAAAGCAAATCAGCAGCAAAACAATCCTAACAACACTCCTAACAGTCCCACACCCTCCCACACAAGAATCCCCAAAACTTTACCTTGGCCTCTTACTTCAAAACAGCAAGGGAGGAGGAAGAACTCGGTTGGGGGAGAGCTGCTCGGCTGCAGCTCGGGAAGGAAGGAGGAGGGGCGCCGGTTTTGGAGGAGCCACCGGCCAAGGCAGGGAGGAGCAGGGCTGGGGGAGGGAGGCGCCATGGGTGGAGCTCCTGGTGGTGCTGCTGCTCTCCCACAAGAAAGGAGGAGAAGAAACCAAAGAGGAGGAAATATTCTTTACTTTAAGTGAGAGGGAGAAGAAACCAAAGCCACACTTAAGTAACCTCTCTCTCACACACACTCTCTCTCTCTCTCTAGAAATACACCTCCATTAAATTTAAGATGCAATAAAATATTTTCCACAAATAAATAAAAATTTTAAACATGTTACAAACAACCGTTTTGTGAATTAAGAAAATTGAAGATCGACCGTAAAATCAATTACGGCAAAACAAATGATTAATCTCAAGCACGGTATTACAATGCCACATGCTATTAGATTGCAGTTAACATGTAAGTGTAGTTATGGAGAAATATGCATAGTTGGAATCATAACAATGGAGATGCCATGTCTAGCAATATAATATGGTTTTCTTAACTTAGAAAAATCCTATAGCTATATAAATTGATCTTGTTATGGAGAAATATGCATAGTTCTACTCTTGATGTAATATACATGGAATCATAACAATGGTATACATGGAACACAATGGATAATCGAGAGAGAAATGAATTAGCAAAATCATGGTAGGTAAGATTTCAAACCACGTATTGTTGGGTCTCTGTGTATGGTCATGAACCACCTCGGTTTTGAGCAACATCATGAGATTTGAACTGTGCTTCCTAGCCTCTGTTTTGTTTTGTCTTGAACTGCTCGGTACACCAACTACGACAAAGATGTGGCCATACCAAGTCATTGCACCACCAAATCTTACCATTCAAGTATTGCTCATACTCGAGTTCTCTTGGATGTGCCAGCGTGTCATCGATATCATCTCCTTGATTTCTATAGTACTCCTTGACGGCATCTACACGTGCTTTATACATCATCTGCTTCACACGGCCCACTGCATACTTTTCAAGCACAAGGTATGCTTCTACCTTGTTGTTTGTGTCGACTTCGAACAAATGCTACATAAGAGGACAAGGGTAATTAATAATCAAATAAAGTATTTATCTGTATGAACTACAATTATGTCCATACCCAAAACTCTTGCGTTACTCGATCTGCAGCAGTTATTCTCTCATCATCTTCATTGACGTAGTAATCATCCCATGTCAACGCAAGGCGGGTATTGAAGATATTACCATGCTCATCCTTGTCCTCCACAACACCTGGGTACTCATGCTTCAGAATAACTCCAAGCTGTGCTTGATATGTGTACTCTTTATTGGGTTGGTAGTGGGCATACCTGAATTGCCTACATATGAATTAATCATGGCATGTTAATAACAATTAAAGATTTGTAATGTACCAATGCAATAATTAGGAAATAAACAAGTACTCAAGTTTGTACTCACTTGTCACCCTCTGGTATTAGGGCAATCTTGCTAGCCCGTGGAGGCATATGTAAATTGGTACGTGACTTCTTCTTCCTCCCCCTTTGTTGCGCAGATCTATTGCTCCTTTGGGAGCCACTGCCACTACAGGTACTACCACCACTAGTCCTTTGCGAAGCATTTTCAGTATTGTTGGTGCCAGAAGAACTTCTCATTTGGGAGGCATTACTTCTACGTTGGCGACCTCCACGTCGAAAGGGATGAATATGATTCATATCCTGCATTATTACAATTTGAAGTTAGTGTCATTCTATCACCATTTAGATATACATGGTATGAATGGAGTGCAATTAAATGTGGCATTTGTCAAAGCCACATGGATCATCAAAACAAAGAGATAACATGAAACAGAGAACAAGTGAATTAATAGTTCCAATACTCCACTTCATACTTCAAAATCACAAGTATGGTTTTGTTTTGAGTTTTTGGGTCTCTGGGGTTTCGGTTTTCGGGCAATTTTTTTTTTGTGTTTTAGTGTTCATTTTTGGTAAAAATAACAGGTTTGATAATGTTTGGAATTTGAGTTTTTGAATTTTGAATTGGATGCTGAATTTATATTTTCAATGATTTCGGTTAATGGGTTTGGATGACCAAGAAACTTTAATTGTGGTGCTACCAATTTCATTTGTGTCTTTCTTCTAAAGGTTTGGAGTTTTTATGGTTTTATTTGGTTAGGTTCAAAGAATTCTTTTCAGATTTGTTCCATTGTTTTTTATATTGTTGTATTTTGTTTGTTATTGGTTTTTGCTTACGCTTATGGGTTTAGTTGTCATTCCTAGGATCAAAGATTATTCTTTTGTTGTTTGGTTCGGCTAAATTAATTGGTATTTTGATTTGGGGAGTTTTTTTAATTATCCACTATTTCCCGGGTAAAGGAATGATTCCTAATCCAGGAGGTTTATTTGTGTTTACTTTACTTAATTGGTAATCTAAAGAAAAGTTTGGTGTTTTTAAAAAATGGGTGAAGTCAGGTTCTTCGGGTTAGTTTCATTGTATTCTTTTTTAATTGTTTGCAATAATGAATTTTTGGTCCTTGTGGTTGATTATTAAATTAGTTAGAAAGGGTTGACTGGTTTGGTTTAAAATGGGTAAATTATTTGAGAATTATTGTTATTTAAGAAGTTATTGTGGTAATGTGGCCTCCTTTTTTAAGAGGTTTTTAAGTGTTGAGTTTATTGTTGTCTTTAGCTTTATTGGGCAAGAAGGAGAATTTGCTAGTTTTAGTTTGGGGAAGGTAGTTAATTTGGAATGAAGGGGTTGATTTCATTATTAAATTCTTTATTCTTGGAAGGGAACCTTAAAGGGTTTGGTTTTGGGAAAAGTTTTTAAGATTTCAAGGTAATGGGGGGGAAATGGGGTTTTGGGTAACCTGAGGGTGAAGGGGTTTTTGGCAATTGGTGGTGATGGGGCTTATGTATTGATTAAGCGATGTTTTGAGTTAAATGGAAATTGATTGGGATGATTGGGCCTTCCAAAAATTGAGAATTGTAGTTTAGTTGGTAAAGGTAATGTAATGTTCATGGTTGAGGGTTGATATTATTATTGGATTTCATTCTTAGGAACATATCCGCTTTTTCAACTGTGACATTATTTAATTCGTTTTATTGGGAACCATACCCATTTTTCATGAGGTGAGTAAAGTTTGACTTTCAATTCTAGATGGATTTTAAGATTTTCATTCGGTGCAAATAGATTTATTTTTAGGTTAATGAGTGTTTCGGGAGTTTGCTCCATCAAAAGAAGGAGTTGGTTTTAGAATTAGTGGAAAAACTTTTTTTGCTTACTTTGTAAGGAGGGTGATGTTTAAGTGGAATTCATTGGTAGGAATTTATTCTTTTTGCATTTTTAGTCTGTAGCTTTTTTTGATTTTCGGTTTAAAGGCTGTGGATGGGGTATCAAATCCGTTTCATTCTCGTTATTATTATTAATTGGCTTAATGCTGTGAAAATTTTTAAGGGGTTTTGCGGTTATGTTTAGTTCATTAATTATGTGGTGGGGTTATTAATTCCTAGGAGTGGATTGGTTTGGATGTGTATATCTTAACTGCTTTGTTCCTTTGTTTTGGGGTGTTTGTTCTAAGAGGCATGCAAATTTTGTAAATTTTTTTTTTTGGGTTTTAAAATTTGGTTGGTTTTTTTGGTCTTTTTGAAGGGCATTCATTTATGGTTTTGGTAACATCTTGCCTTGGCATCTTTAATTAGGTTTCCCAAATCAATTTTAGGTAGGTATTTCCTAAGTTCGACCCGGATAAGGTTGAAAATTTAAACCCCCGGGATTGAGGTCTAAACCCTCTAATTTAAAAAAAACTAAGCCTGTTTAAAATTTGGATGCCTCTCGGAAAAATGGAATCCCTGGAGAAAATAATTGGTTTAAGATTATTTGGCTTTTCCCTTTTTTTCCAGGGTTTAAACTTAAAATAATGTGTAACATAAAGGAGCCAATTGAAATCCAGCCCAAATCAATTAAGTAACCTAGTATTCATATAAACAAAAGGGTAAACTATTAGGAACCCGAGAATTATTCCCAAGGTCTACTTAAACAATCTAAACTTGGAAACAGGCATTGTTTAAATTTTGGCATGACGGATTAGCCCCTCCCCAAGCAGCAAGGTAAAAAAACTTAAAAACAACGGAGTTATCCTCAAAATTTTCAAGGAAAAAAATAACAATTACATACAATTCATGGGACCAACCTTAAAGAATCCATGAAACCCATTCAAGCTCAACACTTTTATCACATTTTATTTATGAACCTATTTTTGCAACAAGAAGTATCCCTTTTCTTACCAATGATTCATCACACCTGGGGACCCTCTTTTTATGTGGAGGGTTTCCTTTTCGGCCCTTCCCACGGTAGGGACTATATTCCGTGTTCACACTTAAAAAGGTGGAATGGTTTTCATTTACATCAAAATGCCAAAACTGAAAAATTCATTAAAACTTCCTAAACAATGGCATAACCTTTAACCACCATTTCATTAATGCAAGTCAAATTGCAATTCAATGAAACACAGGTCTTTACTTGCAAACAAATTCCCAAGTCCCAACCCTCAAACCTTCCTTCAACCTGGGGGGAATTGCCCCCTCACCACCGAATGGCTAATATAAAAATCTGCCAACTAAATAACACAAAAACCGACAAAATTTCGCCCTAAAGCCTGAAAACCAAACTGAAAGGGAATAACTTCCAACAAGATAACATTTAACAATCCAAATCAAATAAACAGACATTTTTCCAAACAAGGAAACCCACCTTTTTCAATATTGAAAACATATTGGCCTTTAAGTTCCCAACTCATTAACTGCTACCCAACCGATCAGTTTGGACGCCTCGGGAAAAACCAAACTTTTAAAGGCTAACAATTTAATTTTGGCCTTAAATAATTCAAATCACAACCAATCCAGCCCCGGAAAGCTTAAAACAAATACGTCCAAACCGGGGACAAAATCCAAAGAAACTAAAAAACACCAATCAAATCCCCAACAAATCTCCAAAAAAAATCCACTCATTTATAAAACCTTAATCGCTAAAATCCCCCAAATTCCTGGGTTTTACCTCAAATCTTACCTTGGAGGAAAAGGGGGGAAATTAGGCGGAGGATTGGGATGGCGAGGGGGAACCAAACGTAAAGGGCCCCAAGGACCGGGGGTTCCCGGGAGTCCCGGGACGGGAAAGAAGCGAACCAAAAACATCTTGGGGGAAAAAAAGGAATTCAAAAAGGGAAAGCTGGGTTTAATTTCCCTTCCTTTTAACCAAAAAACAAAACCAAACAAAAAATCCAAACTAGAAAAAAGGGAAAGTCAAGAAAAGTTTTTGCCCGGAGTTGGGGAGCAAATGCCCGGAAACCTTCCGCTTTGCCACCAAAATTGCCCCCATTTTGCCACCGGGCCGGGGGAACCCCCGAAAAGAAAGGGGGGAATTGGCGGGAAAATTAAAAATTTAAAAGTAAAATATTTTTTTAATTCTAAAAACCCAAGGAACCACCCAAAAATTTCAAAATTTTGAATTTATTTTTTAAAAAATCAAAATTTAGATTTTTTATTAAACAGAATGCTTTTTTAAAAAAACGATTCTCTGCTTAAACTTTTTCAAAAATGCTCCTTTAAATCTTCCAAAATTTTCGTAAAACTAAACATTTGGTTTAAATGAGGTGAATTCAACTTTAAAGCAGAATTTAAAAAGTTCCAAAAACCAAAGCCCACTCCAAATTTTTATAAAATTTGATTTTAAGTCAACCCAAAATTTTATTTCTAAGCAATTTAAGATTTAAAAATAAGAGAAATGTCTTTTACAAAAGTTAACCAAAAGATCATTCCCAAAAAGGGGAAATTGGATTTGGGAAATAAAAGAGAATTTTATATGGCATTTTAGGGATGAAATTTCAGGAAATAAACTTTTCTCAATTTTTTATAAATTTTAAAGAAATTTAGAAACCCAAAAATTTTAAAAACCCAAAACCTTAATAGAATTATTAAGTGGGAGGGAATTTCAACAAGTTTATCCAGGAAAGAAGAGGATTACAAAGGTTATGAATTTGATAAGAACCTTTAAATTCATAAAAGAAACCAAACCTAAATCAATAACAATTCCAAAATAATTTTATAAATTAATCAAAAATAAGATATTCTAAAAATTACATTAATTTTCGAAACAAAAAACTCTTTAAATTTTTCAAGAATACTAAAATGACTTTAAACAAAGAATCAGAAAAAATTTTTATTTTAACTTCTTTCTCAAATTTTGAAAAACCCTTAAATATAAACTAAAACAAAATTTAAATTAAATTATAAACAAGAATAAGCACTTTTATTAATAAATAATTTTTTCACTTTTCAATATTAAAATTGTAATAATTTTAATTTTGTTCAAAAAAAGAATAGAAATAATAAAAAAAAGTCCTTAAGTTAAAATTTAAATTTAACTTTGACTAAAACTAGAACAAAAAATTTTAATAACCCTAAAACAATATTTTTATAGAAGTCTTTACAATTTATTCTATTTTTTTTACCCATTAAATTTATTATTTCATATTTTTAAGATTAAATTTATTTTAATCTAAAAAAATTTTTACATCCAAAGCTTAAGCAAGGAAACCCCTTTATTATTACCCATATTTATTTTCTTTTGATAAATTTTCATCACTTTACCCAAAACCTATTTTGTTAATATAATATCTTTTCTAAAACCCTTAATAAGTTAATTGAAAAAAGGAAAGGGTAGAAATAATTTAATTTGGGAACTTTATAACCATCTTGCCATATTTAAATAAAGAAAAATTGATCAAAATTGTCAGAAAATATTCTTTATCTTGTTTGGACTTAATGAACCCATATTTAAGTGTATCCTTTTCCCCAAAATCCTTAAATTTGACTAAACCCTAAAACAAATAGAATTGTGACCATACATTATGCATTGGGAGTTTCATTCCATTGAATAAAAAAGGGTTGAAAAATCACCAAATAGACTTTCTTTCTTGGACCTTGGTTCCCCAACTCAAAGGTAGCAAGGCCAAAAAGGCCCAGTTTATGTTAAAGGGGAAAAAACCCAAATATGGCATTAGTTCCCAAACACTTGCACCCCAATTCCGATTTAATTTAAAACCATACCAATGAAAATATTAAATGGCATCATCCAGAACTTTACCACACTTTAAGGAGTGGCCAAGCCAAAATTACATGCCAAAGGTAAATTGCAGGAATTTAAAAAACCAATTGGACCGGTATGCCCATCCAAAACCCAAACAACCCTTGGAAAACCCAATTATCCCAAATGATTGTCGAACCCATAAAATGAATAATTTTCCTACTAATTGTTTAATTAACAACCTATACGTATGCTCCCAAAATTTAATGGAAAAAAGTAAATGGAGGTAAAAAAAACAAGTTTACACTAGCCATTTTACAAAGGAATTTTTTGAATAAAAGTTTCATAAAACATTTAAAATTTGAGTTTAATATAAATCTTCATGTAAATTATGTAATTTAAACCCTTTGGGTACAAAGAGTAAAACAGACCTTGGTTAATTATAAAATTCCAAACCATTTTCCAAAAGTTTTCACAAAAAAAGATTTTGCAATTTAAGTTCTTTAAGAAATTAAAGATTTTAATTCTAAAAGGTAAATTTATGAATGACAATTTTAACAACTTCCCTGCCTGGATAATTCCAATTTGCTCTTTAAAACCTTCAACATTCAATTTCACCCCAGTTAAACCCTTGCCAATCAAGACCGAACCACGATTGTATCGAATTCCCCTACAACATGCACCTTTAAATCTTGGGCCCCAACCTTGGTGGGGAACCTCACGCACTTCCTGAGGTTTTACCCGCCTCCAAGTAAGTTAAATTTCAACTTCTTGAGTTTACTTCCCAAAGCACGTGGTTCCCAAAACCTTTGAAGCATCAAGTTGGTTTAATTGCCTGGCAAATCTTAAACCTGAGGCCCACGCCTCAAGTTTAATAATCCTTCAAATCAAGTTTATTATTTTTAAAAATTAAGCTAAACCATACCTGGTTCCAAACAAAACAAATTTGTATAGATTAAGTGGTTCCCTATTTAAAAACAAACCTTCTACGTCTAAGTTTTTTTAAGTTTTATAAGTAATTAATTTTGTCAACCTTATGGTTGAATAAATTAAATGAACAAGGGTTTTAACATTAAACAAAAGGGTTTAAAAAAAATATTTAAAACAAAATAACATTCAAAAATATAAAATTAAGGGGTTTTCCTAGTTGCCTTTTTGGGTTAACTATGTGCATGCAGTAATCATCTAAAATTGTTGTCCCAAAAAAAAGGCAAAACAACAACACGAATCAAATGGGGAAAAAGAAATAATAAATTAAAATCAAAATTCCAAGAAGCTTGTTTTTTTTAATTATATTGCTAGCAATTCTTAGTATCGGTTTATTTAGGTTTCCTATTATACCACAAGAACATGAACAAAGGAAAAATAAGGTTGTTTAAATTCAAACAAATTTGGTGTTTTGTTTTTAAATTATAATTCAAAGCAAAATTTTTGGATTGTAAAATAAAACTTCAAAAGGTTTTCTTTATTCTTAATTTAAGGCTGGGCATGGGACCAATTTCTAAAGTTGTTGAAATTTAAAGTTATTTTTGTTTTAGGTATAATATTTTGGTTTCAATTGGGCAAATTTTAAATTTTAAAATAAATTTCAATTAGGGTTTTGGTTTAATAGTTTTATTTTAAGTGTTGTAATTGAATTTTTAAAATTTGGTTGAAATTAATTATTTTCTGGTCCAATTTTCTAAAATTTTGTTTAGGCATTGTTTTAACCCTAAAAACTTAATGTTATCAATTTGGGTTTGTGTATTTAGGGTTTTTTTGAATATTAGTGTAATAAGTTTAAATAAATTTTTTAAATATGGATATTTGCCAAATTTTAATTGTAACCAAATTTTCAACTAAATTTGGTATTGAATGGCTTGTTGATTTAGTTTTTTGGTTGTTCAGAATGTTTGGAAGAAGTTTATTAAAATCCTAAAAGAATAATTTCAAAGGTTTCAATTATAAAGTTTTCATTATCAATATTTGGCATTTAGGCTAATTTGGAAAAGTTAAATGAATTTGTTGGTTAATTTTATTTTGGGGGGTCCAAAAAAATTTACATTTTCAGTTATTGGGATATTAAGATGTTTTGTTATTCCTATATTTCCATTTCCCCAAAATATTCCCAGGCTAAAAACCCTAAAATTAAAAATATTTTTTTTACGGGCAACCTAGTTAAATTCAATAGTGTGGAAAATTAAATTTGTGGGTACCGGAAAATAAAACCCTAAACCCAAAAGAATTTTTTGGTTTTTAAAAAAAAAAAACCCCAAAAAATCTTTCCGGGTATTACCTTCAAAAAATGTGTTCCGAATTTTTTCCGCGGTAAAATGAATTACTGTTTTTTAAAATTAAAATTAATTCTTTGTTCTGTATTAAATTTATTTACTTGGTTTTATTACCTCAAATTTTAGGGTTTGTACCCAAAAATTTACCTTCCTTTTTCCTTAAAATAAACTGACGGTTTTTCCCGGCCTAAAAAAATTTTTGGGTTTTTTTATAGAATTTTACGACCTGAACATAAACTAGTCCTTTCCCATAATCTAAAAATAAAAATCAGTTCCTTCAAACAAAAAAGAACACAATTCAAAAATAAATTTAAACCATCATTACAATATGAATCATCAATAGAACTTATACAACAATTGAATCATATAACAACAAAATCTTATCAACCATTCAACTTATAAACCATGAATCATTCAATTATACAACCATCAAAAATCATAACATCATATACAACCATGAATCATCAAATAGAACCATTCAACCTTAAAAAATCATATACAACCATAATCATAATTAACCAAAACACCATTATATTACAAACTATAAAAAATTAAATAAACATCTCCAAATAATTCTTAATTCATTGAAAATTTCCTAACAAACTCATAAAACAAGACCAATAAAAACATTTACATTGCCCAACATTAAGGTTTCAAAAACGATAAATACACAAAATTTAGGGGACAATATGTTTCATCCACAAGGTTTTTATTGGCCATTGGGGTTTTCCCTCAATGTCCTTTAGTTTTGTTGTTTAAAGATTAGGTACAAAAGTAAATTCTTAAGGGGCACTTAAAGGTTTCAAAATTCATTAGGTTTAAAAGGCAATTGTGGTTCTCCTTTCAATTCTTGAATATAAGGTGTTTGAAACAGTATTTAGTCTATTTTGGGCCCCGAAACCTAGGGTAAATCGGTAGATTCAAAATGCTTTTTTGGTTTCAGGATCGAAAACATTGGGTGATTTTGAAACATAAAATGTATTCTCAACAGATACTAATTAAATTGTATTTCCTCCTTCTTTTTTCAAAAATGCAGGGGGGTCGCCCCCTTTTTTTAAAACCAAAAGAAAATTTACAAACCAACCAGGGCAGGGAAGGACAGTACAACGAACCAACTAATGAATTTTCCCTATTGGACCCAAAAACCATTACATACATCTTAATTAACTTTAACAAAATTGGCCTAATCTTTTAGTTAAATAACATTAATAACACGAGGCTTAGCAATATCAAGTTATTTACCCCATGGTACAAGATGGGTTAAACCACAAAAAGTCCAGTTACCTAACTAAAAAAGGTTGATTACCCATTTTAAAATTAAAGAGATTGTTTTTGCTTGTTGGACATCACACACCAAAAATTTTTCTGTCCAATTGGTTAAGACAAAATTAATAAGCCATGGGGGTTTTTTGAACAAAAGGCCAATTGTAAAGTAAAGGTTTTGTTGGGGTATTAGGTTTAGTTCGGTGGTGTGTTCCCCTCTTTTCGGCTCACTTTAAACTACCATTTGAAATACCATTAAATTGACTAATTTAAATTGGTTAATTAAATTTTAAAACATTTACGGGAACTTTTGGCCGGTGCTTTTTCGGCCCTTTCGATAAGGGTGGAATTATGGCACAATTTCTTGATTTGGTAATGCATATTCTTGATGCCCTTAATTGGACGCCTGGGGATCCCATTATTTGTACAATTGCTTCCACAAGTGGTTGCTCCCAATCATGGTTTGGCCATAGGTAGAGAATCACCTAGAAAAAACAACAAAGCTTTTTTAAAATTGGTTCTTAAAAGAATACAAAAAGGAAACACAAGGCCATTTTTTCTTGATTCCATTATACCATACTCCATTTTAACCCCTTTTCCTTTTTAACCAAGTAGTTTGGCCATATTTTGTTCCAAAATGGTGGCAAACAATGAACCAATAACTTGTTAATTGTTTTAGTTGTTTAATTTTCTTGTGAAAAAATTTTTTCATTTATTTTAAGCCAAAAGTATCCATTAGAAGGGATTCATTCTAGAAAAACAGAGCTAACAAAAACACTAAATAAATTATTTCTTTAGATAAATGAATTGTAGTTGATGTTTCCTTTGCAAATGGGGTTATGTTATGCCAATTGTGTTGTTGGTTTGGGTTGGAGGGTTTAGTTAAATCTAATGTTACGGTAACTCGGTTTAAAGGAAGGAAGCCAATGCATTGATTGATTCAGTAAGTGTAGTTATGGAGAAATATGCATAGTTGGAATCATAACAATGGAGATGCCATGTCTAGCAATATAATATGGTTTTCTTAACTTAGAAAAATCCTATAGCTATATAAATTGATCTTATTATGGAGAAATATGCATAGTTCTACTTTGATGTAATATACATGGAATCATAACAATGGTATACATGGAACACAATGGATAATCGAGAGAAAATGAATTAGCAAAATCATGGTAGGTAAGATTTCAAACCACGATTGTTGGGTCTGTTGGTCGTGAACCACCTGGTTTTGAGCAACATCATGAGATTTTTCCTTTCCCCTCTTTTGTTTTGTTTGAACCGTTTAACTCGACAAAGATGTGGCCATACCAAGTCATTGCACCACCAAATCTTACCATTCAAGTATTGCTCATACTAAGTTCTCTTGGGCGTTTTCGATATCATCTCCTTGATTTCTATAGTACCGCGGATCTACCGTGCTTTATACATCATCCGTTCACCCTCAATTTTTCAAGCACAAGGTATGCTTCTACCTTGTTGTTTGTGTCAACTTAACAAATGCTACATAAGAGGACAAGGGCAATTAATAATCAAATAAAGTATTTATCGATGAACTACAATTATGTCCATACCCAAAACTCTTGCTTTACCGCGGGCAGTTATTCTCTCATCATCTTCATTGATGTAGTAATCATCCCATGTCAACGGGGGGTATTGAAGATATTACCATGCTCATCCTTGTCCTCCACAACACAGGTACTCATGCTTAATAACTCCAAGGGCTTGATATGTGTACCTTTATTGGGTTGGGTGGGCATACCAATTGTAATATGAATTAATCATATTTAATAACAATTAAAATTTGAATGTACCTCAAAATTTGGAACTAAACGTACCTTTTTCCCTTTCACCCTCCGTATTGGGAATTTTGCCGGACTTTCTTGGTTTTTTTCCTCCCCTTTGGGGCATTGCCCTTTACCACCCCTTTCCGTTCCAATGTTTTCCCGAAAATTTATTTTGGGGGAAAATTCCAGGGGGCTTATTCCCGGGGATGTAAAGGGATAATAATTATTTGCATTATTACAATTTAAGTTATTCATTTATAATTTAATTAATGGTTGAATGGGAAAAAAATGGGCATTTTCAAAGACATGGACAAAAACAAAGAATAAAGCAAAACAATAATTAAAGTTCCAAACTCCACCAGTATTAAAAACAATAAAAACAAAAAAAGAAACAATTAAAGGAAAGAACACAAAATTTAAACTTTGGATCATTTGAGGTTGAACCATTCTTATTTTAAATTTCATCTTTTTGGGAATCATTGGCATTGAAAAATTCCAAATCTTTTTTGTTATTTATTAAGGCTGGAAAAATTTGAATCATTGTTGATGGGTTCAAACCACCCTTGGTGTATTTGGGTTTTCCTTGGAAGGGTTCAAACACCATTTTTTATTTGAAGGTAATTATGGAGCTAATATTGAACCCACCTTCTAAAAATTTTCATTTTCAGGGTTGGGCCCTAAAAAGGAATTATTCTATCAAATGGTTAAAATTTAAAGGGCTGGATTACCCACCAAGTAAATTTTCTTCCCAATTATTTTGGTTGGTTAAACCAATAATAAATAAAACCAATGTTCATCCCTTCCCAAAACTTTGTGTCCAATCCCTAATACTTAAAGATTTTCCATAACACTAGCCCCCCATAGGTTGGCCACCATTTGCCTTAACTTTGAGAATGAAATTTAATTACTCTGTCCAAATGGCAATCTTAAAAATAAGACTTTCTAAGCTAAGGAATGGTTGTTTTTGAAATAGAAATTACTTATTTAGTTTTTGGCCATATTGCAAAAGATTTTTTCCAATTTAATTAAATGTTTGATTTTTTTTTCCAACAAAGAAATTGGGCCCATAAAAGGGGATTTAAATTTAATAAATCGAATTGCTTTTAGTGGTTTATTGCCTTCCAAGTTTTTAAAAATTTCTCATAAAAGGTTGTTAAATTATGAAAAAACAAAAAAGTACCTGTTTAGTTAGAATTAACAACCAAAGTAATCATCCCTTTAAAGTTTGTTAAATTAAAGAAAGCCCTTTTTTTGTTCAACAACCCCGGATAAATGGGGGATTTAAAATTTCAAATAGGAGCTTTAAATTGGACCCACATCTTCGGGTTCTTTTTCTAAATAATTTTATTTAAAAAAAAAATTTATTCCTAACTATAAGTAACAATAACCCTCAACGAGCCTTATTCCCTTTCTTTAATTTTTGTATGATAATGGTATAAAATTAATTATCTTGGGTGAAAGAAAAAAAGGGATTTTTCTTTTACCCCTATGGGCATCCGGCCTTTTAAAGGTCCTAACAACCTCAAAATTTTGAAGATTTGCATTGGAGAAGGCCTGGAAATATTTTTAGTTTGCTAAAGCCCCAATTTTTTTGGAGGTTCACCTTGCTAATTTTTAGACATATCCATAAAAAACTACTCAACCAAACTAATTTTCCTTCAAGGAAGCCAGGGGGGGCACTTCCATGTTATAAGATTTTGAGGCCAAAAACTTTTTGTCGTTTCACCTTAATTTAATATAATAAATTCAATTTGAAACCACTTAAGGTGGTTTTCTTTATTTTATTGAGAAAAGGTCCACTTGGATTCCCATTTCCTTTGCTAATTGGTAAATTACAAATCTTTCTTTTTCCTTCACAATCTTTGGTTTTAAGAACAACATTTTCCATTGTTACCTTTTCCATTGTGCACAATCAATGTTTGGTCCTTTATTTATTAAGATAATTTTTAAACAACTTTTTGGGTCCTTATGTATTTACCAAATTTTTGGAATCAGCTAAAGTTATTTGATTTCATTTTTAAACCAGGTCCCCTAAGCAACCCAAATGCAAGTTGGGCTAAATCCGGTTTCCCGAAGGCCCCTCCCAATTGAATCCATTGTGTTTTTACCCCGGATCAACCTTTGGGAAAATTCTTTGACATATCTCCAACAAAGAATTTAAGTTTATTTTTGAATAAAAATTAGACATACATTACAAATTAAAAGGGCAAAAAGTAAATTAAAATTCTAAACAAAGGTAAGATCTTCCAACACAAGGATTCCTAATCCCAAAAGTTCCTAATACTATGACCGATTTTGTTGGTTTTAAGAAGGGGTTCAAATATAACAATTGCAAGAATGCAATCCACTGTATATCCTTAACAAAGAATGGTAACTTTTAAAAAACATTTAAAACAATACAACAAGTTTAAAAATAAAACAAAAATCTTAAATGTTGGGTTTCTCAAAAAACCGTTTTCCACCAGATCAATTCCATTACCACATAGCACACCATAAAATTGTTCATTTTAATTAATAACCCTTTGTAATTCGAGTTTGTAATTGAAACCCTATCCGTTTTAACACCTGGATTTCATTTAAATATATAACAACCTTGACCAAAAGAATAATAACAAAGTTTCAAGTCCATTAACCCAACCCCAAATTAGGTTTAAACAATTACACCAAAAAGCCCCTTTGGCCCATGTATTTCCTGTCACGGGACCAAACACCACGCAATCAACTCTTCTTTGGCCCAAAGAAAAAGTTCTATTGTTCCTTTCCATTTCAAGCTAAATCAAATTTATACAAACAGGAAAGAATTCATTTTCAAATCCCATTTGATTTCAATTTTAAAATTAGAAAAACCTAAGGGCAAGGAAGGATACAAATAGAAGGTTGAATTAAATAATTGAATCCCAAATTTATTGAAATATTTTAAAAAAAATCGAATAAAGTAAATAAATGTTTTTCAAACATGGGGAAATTAAACACAACTTGCCTTACAACCCCACTTATCGAAATTTTCGATTCTAGTCCCCTAAACCTCGACAATTAACGCCCAATCGGAAAAATAGCTAAACACCAAAACCAAGGAACTAACTCAAAATTAAATAAAAACACCGGAAGATCTAATTTTAAAAATTTTAAATTTAACATCAACGAGGAGAAAAGATGCATTTGAAGTTTAAATTTAAAAATTGAATTTCAGATTTAAAGTTTTTTATAAAGAAAAATCCGAAGGTCTGGCGCCAGGCGGGGTCCAAAGCCTCAAAACCAAGATCAAACTTGCGGGTTAAAAACTGGGGGCAATTTGATCTGATAGAGAAGCGGATTTTTTTGGACTTAAAGGTGGCTAATACCCCCCGACCCGGTTTTAGGGTTCCTTAATTTTTCCCCCTCCCCGCCCACAACCAACGAAACTTACAAAACCCAAAGGCGGGGGGGAATTGTTGGCGATGAAACCAAGGGGTCAATCCGGGGAAACGGGCCCGGCCCCCATTAAGAAACCCTGAGGGGGGTGCCCATGAAATACGGGTTTTTTAAAAAGGGAAAATTTTAAAACCGGAAATCAGGGGGGTTTTGAAAATTCCCAACCCCAAAAAAATTTTAATTTCCTGCAAGGGGAAAAAATTTTTAATCAATCCCCTAAATCCCCTCCAAAACAAGGAAATAAAAAAAGGGGGGGATTGGGGGGCCTATCCAATCGAACGAAACCCCGGAAATTTGACGGCTTAGTTTTTTCAACAAAGGTTGTATGACCCATAAATCCGAAGCGGGGTTTATTAGGATTAATCTTTAAAAGGCTTGGAATTCCAACGGCTTCTTTTTTAAAATGGTTAAAGCCCGGCCTTTTATGCAAAATGAAAAGATTTAAAATTTAGGAAAAATTTGATTTATTTAACCAATAAAAAATGAAAATTTAAAAAACAAAAATCTTTAGTTCAACTTAAATAAAATTTTTTAACCTTTATTTTAACTTTTTTTTAAATTTTTCACAAAAGGCTTTTTAAATTCAAAATAATTAAATAAATTCCAAAAATCCAAATAAATCCAAAAATTCCAAAAACATAAATTGAATAAAATAATATTAAAAAAAAAACCAAAAGGGTGTTACCCCCCCTTAAAAACCCCTTTGGGTTTCAAATGGTTGAATTCCTTTGATTTTTATCCCTTGCCGTTTTCAATGTTCTCCATTAACCCAAAAGGGAATTTTCTCGCTATTTCCAAAATCAATTGTTTTGTAAGTTTCTTCTTCAATTGTTGCTTCAAAGGGTTTTTTCATTAGGCATTCAAGGACCATGGAACAACTCAAGGGGGTTTAATAAAAATTCCCCCCCTCAAATCTTAAATGGTCCAAATACAGGGCCTTTCCTTTGCTTAACTTTTCACCTTTGGGGGGACCTTGAATCAAATCTTGGGGAAACCAATCTTCAGTTGTACATCTTTCCCTTCTTGTTTTTTCTTAGTCTTTCTGATCATGGCAACTTTTCTTCTTTCCACAATTTAAAACCAAGGTCCCCGTTCATTCCAATTAAATTTTAACCCCTTGGCTTAAATGGGACTTTAAATGCCTTCATTTTATTCAAGGGTTGGCCTTTATCCCAAATGCAACTATGCACAACTTTAACTACCTCAAAATCTTTTACCCATTCTTTTGGCCTTTCCATTAATTAAATTCAGACGGTTCCCCATTCTTCATGAATTTATCCCAAAATTTATAAATTTACCATTAACAATTTTCTTGGCCAATAAAATCAATTTAATGTAATTTTAAATCATTCGAATAATTTCTTCCTTTAATGAAGTAGCAATTTAGTCAATCGGCAAGTACCCCTATTGAATCTAATCTTGGCTTCAATCTAGTGATAAAACCTACCAACCCTCCCATTTCCATTAACCAAATTTCCAAAGGGCTTTTATATTGTTTTACCCCCACCATCCAAAATGCTTTTTCCCTATTCCCCAATCTTTTCTTAAGGCGAACTTTCCTTCTTAAATGGTATTGAATGTGGTTTCTTCTAGAATCAATTGTAATCCCATTCGGAACAAATTGTTTAAAACCCGGTTCCGTTCCCATTGTCTTCCAAACCTTCCCTTTCTTGGCTTGTTTTGTTTTTCTTTTTTCCTTATTTTCCTCAAGGGTTCTTTTTTAAAAAAAACCTTTCCCCAACTTCAATCCAATTCAAATTCTTCAATCTTTTGGGTGGTACCAAATTTGGGCTTTTAGACCAATCCTACCATTACCTTTTCTAATATAATGATTCCAAATTATAATCTTTAACAATTTCAATTTCCTTTGCCCATATTAAGATTATTAAAATTATTAAACCTTATATCATATTCCCACATTTAAGGATAATCCATACTTTAAAATGATGGAAAACCGGATAATAATCGGGTAATTCCTTCTCCCTCAATTGCCTAACATAGGTAAACCCTTTTTAAAAACCATCCCTCCTTGTGTACAAAAATGTCCCCTTTGGACATCCGCTATCAAGGGCAATTTTGCTTTAACTCCTCAAAATTTTTTCCCGCGTCCATAAACTTCCTTTCCTTTTTCAATCAAAGGGCTAAATTGTGAAAATTTTATGAACGGGTAAATCCCCTTCAAAAATTATTTTTGTCTTTTTTGGGAAAATTTCCCTTTACTTGGGTCCATTAACTCCTTTATTTATTAATGGCCAAGGAATTTTTTCCCTTTCCACCTTTGAATTTGCAACCTTTTTTCAAACTTTAATCCAAAAATTTTCCCCCTTTTGTTAAAAAAATTTAAAACAACCCAAAATTTATCCAAATACCTAATAAACCCCTCAATTCTGAAAGTTGGTCAATAAACCAAAATCAGGTAACTTCCAAACAGGCTTAACAAAATTTTTAAAAAGGCAACCCATTATTAAAAAATTGGATGGGCATCAGGGCTTTAACAAAATTTCAAGCAATATGGGCACTTAAATGCGAACCCCCTTCAACCTTCCCATAATTCGGGGGAATTGGCACATATTCCCCCATTTGGTTAGCTAAAGTTGTTTTTGGGATCCTTGCCCGGGTATTTCCTTCCATGGTTCCCCCTCTCGCTAGGATTACCTTCCCGGTTTGTTAAAGGCGGCCTCCCGGGGTCCGATTTTTACCCGGGGCTTTAGTTGGGTGGTCCGTTGAATGGGGGTAAATTTCCTTCCCTTTTAAAACCGGTTTGCGAGAAACATTTCTTGCAGGTGACCCGGTGCTTCCTCCTGTTTGGTTTTAAAATTGATTGTGGGCAATGTAAGGGAGTTTTTTCCCCGGGTTGAATTGGTGTTGGAGTATCCTTAATTAAGATGTTAGGCCTCTGGATAGACCCCTTATCTTAAATTCTTAGTTTCCCAAGGTAAAGCTTTTTCCCTAAATTCAAAGGGGTTTTAGGTCCCTAATTAATTAAACCTTTAAAAGGGTTAGCCTTATCTGGCCCACCTCCTCTAAGCCCAATTATAAACTTATTCAAGATTCCCCCGTGGCCTCCGTTTGACCCTGTTTCCCCCTTTTGGTATATTCCTTCCAATGGTATTGGCGGAAGGAACAAATCTTCCCAATAATTTGTGGTGCCTTCTTTCCAAATGCTCCCCCACTCCAGTTCCTTCTGTTAGTACCCCCTTCCGTTGCCCCCCCCGCGTATAGAACTTTCCTTAATGGTTCTTCCAACATGGCCTCCAAAGGATTGCATTGCCAGAAGTTGGAGGAATTTCATAAAGTTAAGAGAATAAACGGGATTGGCCTTATTCAGTTGTGTTGTATTGATTGGCCATTTCCAGGCAATTCGTTTGCCGGGTTTGGAAAGTTTTCCATGTCCGGTTGGCTTGCTTAGCTTCCTATTAAAACTTGCAAACCATTCTTGTGCTCCTTGACCACGGGTTTACCATTTGGTTTTTTATTGGGAATTAGCTGTAAGAGAAAACTCAATCGGGGAATAATTCCCCTTTTAATCTTTTAAAAATTGGTAGGTTCACAAAACCAAAATTGCAAAATTTGCAATAGAAAATTAAAGATAAATCCTAATTAACGTTTTCTTTTAGAATTTTTGGACTCTATTACCCACTTAAACAAGACTCTATTCCTCAACCCCCCCGGAACCGGGGTTACTTTTTTGTTTTCGGAATTGTCTGGCCAATTGGTGGCCTTTCCCCTGAAGGACTTCATTCCCCGGATAGATTTGGCCCTTTTGAATCCTTGAGTATGATCCCTTCCCTAACACCGGGCTACGGTTCCTTTCCCAATCCGATAACCAAATGCCCGGGGGACATAGCCCCGTAAATCGTGCAACCAAACTCCTCCTTTCGGAGTTGCATGGGTTGAAAGGGGTAGGAAACACCTTCATGGGTTATAGTAAATAGCAGTTCCAAGAATGTAGTCCAACGATTCCCCAAGTGGCCTTCCCTTTAAATTTGAAGGGGCGCCCCATTCCGGGTTAGATTAGAACTTAACCATTTTTTCTCTTGGGATCAATTCCTTATCATTGGTTTCGCCTCCCAAAACTTAAAAACTTTCGTAACCCCCTGCCTCTCTTATTTGGCCCTTCTTATTTAAAGAAAAGTAAGCTTACACCCTAAAAAATTGGGCAAAAGGTAATGGAATAAAGGTTAATGTTTCTTAATCAATTGGGTTTTTCCAAAAAAGTTTTACCCCAAAACCCCTGCTTATAGGGCCAAACCCATCACCGATACCCCTTTGGGCCCAACTCCCAATTAATCCTTTTTCCCCATCCGGATAAGTGTGCAAACTTACCAAATCAATTATCCAAAGATGAATAAAAGACTTATTTAAATTAACTGGGAACTTAGACACTTCTTTTCAGCTCTAGGGATAAACTTGAACAAGCACGGGTATAAAAAAAAGGGTGCCCCAAACCCCCACAACAATTGGTGTGACCTGCCCCAAAGTTCCCCTCCAATTCCATATTCCCCTTTTGTTGGTTTTAAGCAAAAACCCGGTATAACGTTGTGCAGAATCAATCCTTCTACATTCATGTTATTCAAAAACTAAGTTTCACAAGGACATTTAAAAACCATACATTACAAGTTTAAAAAAAAAACAAATAATCAATTAGTTTATATTTCAAATAAAAAATTTTCCATTAATCAATTATTTCCACAGGCCCCCATCCCAAAATTGCTTTTAATTAACTCCCTTATTTAATTGATTTCTTATCTGCCCAAAAATTTTTAACCTCGGGTTATCAAAATAAAAAAAAACCAAGGAAATTTAAACAAATTTAAATATTCAACCCGGTATTTTTTAAAATAAGGTTAACCACCCAACAGGCCCCCCTTTGGCCATTGAGTTTTTAAGGATCCCAAATAGATAATAAATTTCAAATTAATTGGGTTTCCCAAAATGGGGCAGACACAGGCAAAATTCATAATTAATCCAGGTTTATTAAACAAACTTAACCCCCTTCCACACCCCCCTTTCCCCCATTTTCCTTAAAATGAAACCCCGGTTTTACCGACCCTCATCACAAATCAACTTTTTACCTCCCCCGACCTCAACCGGTTACCCCGCACACAATTAAATCAGCCAATTCCAAGCAAATTTGTAACACGAGCTGGATCGTGGCATGGTAACAATTCTACCGTTCAACCACCCAGGCAATTTTCCAATAAGAAACCAACCTAAGGGCGGGGCTCAAATGAAGGTGGGGTTAATTAAAGGGAATTAGTTCCCAAATTTTTAAAAAATTTTCCTAAAATATATCAATGTAAACAAATTTAAATTTTCAAACTGGGTGCAAATGCAAAGCCAACTTGCCTTGGCAATCCTGATTTGTTAAAATTTTCGAGGTATTTAATGAATTAAGCTAATCGGAAAAATCAAAAAACCCAAAACCGGAACAAATGAACTAAAAATTTAAAAACCCAATTAAGTTTTTTAAAAATTTTTTTGAAACCCAATATTTAAATCAAAATTAAATTTAAATTTAAATAAATTAAATTAATTTCTAATTTAATAAATTATTTTTATAAAAAAAACCAATTAATTTTTCTCGGAAAGGCCGGGTAATCACCAAACCGGGCAAAACTAACCGATAAACTTTTACCCTAAGCATCGGGCGGGAAAACCAGTTGTCAACCAAATTTTACCAAAGATTTCTGTGGACTTAAATGTCTAGTATTCTCTACATCCCCTTTTCACCCCTTATTTTTACAAAGGGCAATCCCCTCCAATCGCGGGAAATTCAACAAATTTATTCCGGGGCGGCTGGGTTGTTAAAGAGAAAATGGCCAAATTTGAACCCCCGGGAAAGGGGCCCCCGGATTAAAAACAACCTCCCGGCGGGTTTGGGTCCCATAAAGGGTGGGGCCGGTGCCCCCGGTGTTAGGGGTTTATTAAAGGGTGGCAAAATGGCCCTTGGATTATAACCTGGTGGTTATCCCTTTGGGGCCCGGATAATCCGGGACCCTTTATTGGCAAATTCTCGGAATTTTAAAAATAATTGGGTAAATAATTTTTTATTTAAGCCTAAAAAATCAAAAATTCCAAGAAAAACTCAAAAATTTTGGAATTTGGTTAAATAAAAATTTTGACAAAATTTATTTTAATTTTCTTTTATAATTATTTTTGCAAAAGGCATATTTTAAATTCAAAATTTAAATAATTTAAAAAACCAAAAACCAAAACACAAAAATATTTGTAAAATAATATTAAATAAAAAAACCAAAATTTATGAACCGGGAAAAGGCTTGCAATCAAACCAAAAGTTCAACCAACATTAAACTTTGCCCTCTAAATACCATAAAATGAAATTGTCCAAAAATTACCAAAAAACATGGGCCATTGATATTCCCAAAATTCCTTAACAAAGATCCCAATTTGTCCCCCCAAATTGTTTCACAATAAAGGGCATTAAATTTTAATTTCTTTCCAAGGGAAGGGATAACAAGGCCGAAAATGTTTCTTTCAAACATTTGGGGAAGTTTAAGGGAACACAAACCGGCCAAATAGTTGGAGAGGATAAATTGTAAAATATTTAACAAGTTGCACTTTTAAATTTTAAAATTTGGGGGCCCATAAAGTTGAACCTCCCCATATATGGGTGAATCTTACAAAGGGGCTAGCAAACATTCTTTATTCCCTCATTAATAACCTTTGAGCAATGAGGGAAATTTGTCTTTTGGGGTTTTTCGGCCTACTATAAAATTAAAAACTAACTTGTTTTTGCCTTATCTTTCCAAAAATATGGTTATTAAACCCTAATTTTTTAATGGATCCGGATTAATTTTTAATGGTAAATTTAAATTAGGGAAAATTAGAATTTTGTTAATACGATTGGAATTGCTAGTTTTATTTAATAAAAGGCGGAATAACAAACTTGATTTTGTGTTCCCATAATTCATCCAACTAGCCCAATTCTATGAAAGCTTTGGGCGGGGGTTACAAGATGATGGTCACCGCCAGGTCATTCAACATATTGTCCATCCGATTACATTAATTGATTTCCCCATTATCTATTGAAGGGTCATGTTCTTCATGCAAAATGACAAGGCTCTCACCATGTGTTGTCCATGTTTGATAGTTTTCCTAAACCCATATTTACTCAGGTGCAACTCGTAGTATGCCTATTGTGCCTAAAATAGTTTCTACACATTGCACATGGACACTTAATGGTGTCACCTTCAACTACCCCAGAGAGAGAATGCATGATCTAAGAAGCGTGTAGTCGTTCAATCCATTCATTAGAGGGAGCTTTACCACGCACCACTATACATCCATTCATGGTCGCCATGAAATAGTTCTGCATGACAAGTATGAATATATTAGTTATAAATTTGTATTTTTAAACTACATATGTTGCATCTGATTGTACAAATATAATATAGTGTTGTGGCCAATTTAAGATGAAACTACCAATTGACTAATTTAGTAGAGAAGATTCTATACTATAACCCAATTGACTAAGCAATATCAATCTTATTCTCATAATTACCATATTAGAGCAGCTGCGGAATAGTTGTGCGATAAAATAAGATAGGCTCGAGCTTACCAATAATAATTATTAGTAAACGATGAAGAGCTTGAGCGTTCCGTAATCTTCCGCAATAGAAAATCATAGAAGAATACTTACATACCCTCTTAATTATCTTGAAAGATGAGAGATAATACTTTGTATGGATGGTAATGAATAAATGTGTATGGTTGAAAAAATATATTCGTGGATGAGAGATAATACTTAGAAGAAGTTTTAGTTTAAATGTAACGATCTAAGAAAATGCTTAGAAGAAGTTTTAGTTTAAATAAGATAATGCGAGAATATCCTAGGCGTTGTATCTAATGTGGTAAGCATTTAAATTTCATCCTATACTTAAGCTTTATCACTATCTGAAACTGCATTAGCGGAACAAGATGTTAAGCTAGAATTAGCTGCACATTGCTAAGCTGAATACAATAACAATCTATGTATAAGTGATATAGTAGACAGATCTATACACGAAAGAAGAAGAACATAACGGAGACTGGGACAGTAAAAGAAAACATGGTTGGGTAGCTAGCAAAGGAAAACAGGAAGAAGTAATAGCGTTTATCATGTGCTGAGATGGGGCTATAACAAAAGGGTTTGTCAACGATACAGAATTCTAGACAAAAGCAAGCAACTGTTGGTACATTATATTCTTTATCTCTGTTTTTGGAAAGAACCTACTTGAGACATGTTTTGGATTTTTATCTGCAATAATTTGCGACAATATAGTAAAGATTCCAGCCTAGGAAGAATTTGCTGGAATGACACAAACCTGCAGCATAGAAAAAAATAAGCGATTCTAAATATGCACCTATATATTGACTTAGGAGTTTAGCAAAAAAGTATATTTCCTCGTTCCCATTGGCCATTAGTTTGGTCTGTTTGGAAGGTTAGACCTAACGTATTTGTCGGCCAGATCTCCACTTGAAGTGGATCATGAGGCAATCACATGAATTCGAAGGAATCACAAGAGTTTTCAGTGGATCCACTCATCACTCACGTTCAGTAGTGAGAATTGGATTGGTATTCCATAGTATTTTCAGGAAAAGTACCTGAATCAAGAAGATAAACTGAGATATACACTTACCAAATAGAACAATGTAACTGCCTCTGAGTGAACGAAGTGCAACCTTTCCAATGAAGACCGAAAATACACATTTCATTAGTCAAGGTAAAGATTTGAGTGTGGTCCATACTGAATGAAATATATGCTTCTGTCAGTGCATTCATGCTTATATGCTGCACACATTCATCATTTGTCAATGCAATGCAAATGCAAATACGCCAAACAAATGAAGAATCTCATATTCATACATTACAATCAACTCATTAAATATGATGCATCATTGTCATTGCAATGCAAATGCAAATATGCCAAACAAATGAAGAATCTCCTATTCATACATTACAATCAACTCATTAAATATGATGCATCATTGTCATTGCAATGCAAATGCAAATATGCCAAACAAATGAAGAATCTCATATTCATACATTACAATCAACTCATTAAATATGATGCATCATTGTCATTGCAATGCAAATGCAAATATGCAAAACAAATGAAGAATCTCCTATTCATACATTACAATCAACTCATTAAATATGATGCATCATTGTCATTGCAATGCAAATGCAAATATGCCAAACAAATGAAGAATCTCCTATTCATACATTACAATCAACTCATTAAATATGATGCATCATTGTCATTGCAATGCAAATGCAAATATGCCAAACAAATGAAGAATCTCATATTCATACATTACAATCAACTCATTAAATATGATGCATCATTGTCATTGCAATGCAGTGCTTACATGTTCATATGCTCATCTCATTTAGCCATTCTCATGCATATTTCACCATTCTCATGCATATGATGCACTCTTATGCATATGATGCATCATGCATGACTCATCTCCTCTTTCTTAGCAAATACCGGTATTGCCGAGCACCACCCGTTGATGCGTGCCCTCAAACCCAACCATCCCATGGAAGGGCTCGCAACAGGACTTGCCCACTACCCAAGAGCGGGTCCCACGCTTAACACCGCCCCATCCACGCCAAAGGATGGGACTACTGGTAGGAACTCCGAGACACCGGATTAGTCATACAGTCCGTATGACTTTCTCACCGCCCTGGCTCAATGCACTTTTCATGAATGCACATATGCAAATGCCATTCTTAACATCATATCCAAATTCTCAACTTCCGTATTCACCTTCTCAACACTCATAATCACA
The DNA here is from genome assembly GCA_036346375.1 of Guadua angustifolia. Classification (NCBI taxonomy): domain Eukaryota; kingdom Viridiplantae; phylum Streptophyta; class Magnoliopsida; order Poales; family Poaceae; genus Guadua; species Guadua angustifolia. The sequence continues at coordinate 110,493 of JAYEVE010000973.1, read as the reverse complement.
TCCTCAACATTCACATTCATACTCACATCACCAATACTCGAGTAATTACTAATTCCATCTATCTTGATCATAAATCAAACCATTTCCAATCAAATTCCATATTCCGTCCTCACATTCATTTATCATCAATACTTCATACAAAAACCATAATCTTTTATCATGAATATGAATTGAACCATTATTCTTGACTCAAAACTCATGTCTTTGATATCAAATATACCCTAATCCTACTAGCAAGCACCAACATGGAACATAAGTTATCACAACAAGTCTCATAGACAAGGCACATAATTCTTCAATGTAGCACACGTAGCAAACAAACAAGGATGCACATGCAAGTTTCATTCATGGGTACTCACATAGCCTACCCATACTAGTGTTGTTAATATAACCACAACAAGCATTAGCGGGTCACATATCAAATCAACTATGACATTCAATCTACAATTCACAAAGTTCAATCAATTGATGCACTTGACTTTACCGACGAAAGAATGGAGTGGCATGTGGTTGAGGCCACTCCTCGTAACCCTCCTGCAAAATAAAACAATGTTCATCCAACTCAATTTCATACACACTCGATACCAGACGAAGAAAACAACTCTACATATACACATCTACAATCGGAACCAAAACATCCCTCATAACCACTTAAGTGCAAATCTAGACAGCCGGCATTGAAAATGCCAACTCAAACGGCTACTCGAAAAGGATGTCAACATAATTTACATTGCATATCCAAAACATTTAACAATAAATTCCTAACCCTCCTTACAAATATCATATTAAATCACAAACTTCACGATCCAAGTTTACGTATTGTCCACACCCAGATCTAAAAGTCACCAACGATTTACTTAACATTCAAATTTATCTCTAGATAATCCTTCAAGCACAAGGCAACAACCATCGTACAACTTCACACCGCAACCGATGACTCAACCTACAAACAAACAACCCTACGTAAAATCAACTAATTTAGCATAACCTTAAAACTAATTACAATCCACTCAAAAAACATCTCGTTAAATCATTTTCAAATCCAACATAAATTTTCAGAAAGATACTTATTCTGGCCATACATCTCTAAGACATAAACCAAAACACGCAAAGACAACTAACATCAATTAATCAAAATTATTAACATCATGCTTCCATTATGCCAGCACTATCAACAAAAGAAATAACACTATCAAGCAACAACGTGACAACATAATAATAACAAATAAGAATTTCGGTCAAACTAATCAACTATACATTCACTAAATCAATTAAAAAGCAATAATAATACTTCCACTTTAAAATTCAATACTAAGCCACCACTGATCAACAACAACTCAATCCTCAACTTCTTCACAACTATACATCATTTTCTTCAATAATGCAATGAATAATTAGCTATCATACTCAACACATAACTCAAAACTAAATCTCATTAAGCATAACAAACAACTATAAAATTATCTTTTAACAATGCAAAACAATCAAAAATTATACATCACATAATCAACATTAAAATATCAACATTGAATAATGCAAATGCAATCAACAAATGAAAATTGCATCATAATTAAATCAACTCTAAATTGAATCAATCATTAATGAATCAATATTCCAAACAAATAAAATTCTATCATCATTCAATAACATTAAATATGACACATCATATGCAAATGAAATATGCAACAAATGAAAATATTCATACATTAAATCACTATTAAAATGACAACTATTAATGAATGCAATTATCAAACAAATGAAATAATCCTTTCATAATTACAAAACTCATTAATTGATCATCATTTCATTAATGCAATGCAAAATCACAAAAAACTCAATTTCATACAATCAACCATAATATTAAATCATTACAATAGCATGCACATTATGCATCAAATATCCATCTCATAAGTTTACCACAATTTGACCATTTCATGGGATCAATCTCATGCTCCCTCTATACATTCGCTTTCTAGCAACTGATGCACCGCCCACCTAGTGGACCCACTTGGCATGCACTTTCCATGCTGCTCACGGCCCCATCACCCAAAGCAAGACTCGCCATGGTAGACTCCAAAGTTTCCCATACTCAATGACTTCAACTGCCAATACCAATGCTATTCACATATAAACAAACTTATCATCTCAAATCCTATCCCCTCAACATTACATCATACAAACCAATAATTTTACATCAATTAATTTCGATTCTACTAACATTGTCATAATCAACTCCAATTCCATAAACTCAATAAATTAAATCAAACTTTCATAAATAACAATATCTTAATTAAACTTTCTATCAAATCCTGAATCATTACAAACCTAACTCAAAATTATTTAACATAATCATAACAACTAATTCATCAAAAACTACCAATCAACAAGCACAACATGCAATAATTATGACGTTCACATAGCCCCATATGTTTGTAGAAACAACAACATAAGGCATATCACCAACTATTCTACCAATACATCATTCATAATAAACACTTGATTTACCATTCAAAGAAATTGGCATGTTTAAACCACTCCAAACCTCATAACAAACATTGAAACTAATTCAAAACTCGAAATTGCCACCAAAACATCACGAAAATTACAATCGACTCAAAACATTCACTAACCACACTAATCGCTAAGATACAACTACAGCAATAACAATACTCGATCGGATAACCTCAAACTCAAGATACAATCATTAAACATCTTAACAGCCAACTATCGAACAAGAATCTAACGTTTTAAACCAAAACAAATCATTCGTCTAACAGATAAAGCACCAAGAATCAACGAATTAACAAGTTCCTCAACCAACCTTGATATTACTTCTTTGACACAATCATTTATAACCTTACGCAAACACCATTTCCAGATCTCCACTTATAACCGTGGATCACCATGACCCACAAACTACTTGCCATCTATCCAATTAGGGTCGACCACCTTAACCCAACAACACAAACATTCTACTAATCCTCTACGGAAGATCTTCAATCACACCCAATTTACTCTAACTGTTGAATTTTCCTTTCCAGAAAAGCAAACAAAAACTTTCAAAGAAGCTCGAGTCTCAAAAGACTTAGAAAATGACAGGACTCAAGCCTTGCCATTCAACAGATCTCCAAACCAATCATCAAACTCCAAAATTCCACGAAGGAAAGGAGTTACACAAATCAGTTCACGGAAAGGAAAAGCGAATCGATCGAATAACACTTTCCCTTAAAGCCCCAAATCCAAAACTTCAACTTGGAGAACGACAACACGAAGAAATCCATGTCTTTCTCCGCAAAGCGACCAAAAGAGGGCAACACAAAGCTCTCTTCTTTGCCTTAAATCCAAGAAGACCAAGGAAGACAAAATTTAAATACGCACTCCAACAACTCTCCGATTTATGACAAAACACAAGAACTCTTCTTCTTCTTTGGCTCTAAGTCGCTGCACCAACAACCACACCACACGACAAGGCCGAACCCTTCGCACAAAGAGTCCCACCGACTTCACTAATCAATCTACCACTTCATATTCATAGCCATAAATAATACCATAGCCTTAACAAGACTAACATATAACATATCAACAAGTATCAATGTAGCATAAATCTCAAAAAGAACATTGTAAAACAATACAACAATATCCCATCCCTTTCCTATAGTGCATCAAGTGTGTCAAATTTTAAATTAATTCATCATTCTACATCAAGTTTTACGGTTATTGCCCTAGGGCCACATTTTAAAGGTTCAACCTAAACCATGTTTCTACCTTCACACAAAGAAAATTTTAATTCATTCTAGAATTAATCACTACATTCAAACACCACGGACTGAAACCCACTCGATACTAATCAGAACACCCGCGCCAACCAAGACCGCGAATGCTACCAAAAACCCTACATAACAAACGACACCTCTCTTAAAAAGATTGAAACTGAATTTAGTCTCTAAACTCTTCAACCGGCTTAAAGCTAAGTCACCGAATTTACAAATTTTCAAGCATGACCTCTCTAAAACAGAGGACATCCACTCAGCAGACAAAAGAACAATCGCAGCTTATATGATATCATTCTAACAGTCCTTAGATAATCAATCACATTATCAATCGCCATCAACCATCTATGCAAACCGATCAACATAATACACTCGAATTTATTACAACCATCTTTAACAAGTCAATTAATCGGGTTTGTTGATCAAGTCGTGTTTCGTGCACTACTCCCAAATCGATTTAATCATTTTCAAGGTACCTAAAACAGAAGTAAACAAGCGTGAGTCCAAGACTCAACAAAGTGCAACAATAATAAAAGTAATGAATTCAACTGAAATTACTTTTACTCTAGACTTTAATATAGCCATTATTAATCGGAAATCAACCAAGAAAAGAAGCAATAACTAACTCCACTTACCACAACCAACTCGAAAACATAACTAACTCTTACCCTGCCTCAATAACATTTACGGATGAGTCCACGCCTCAATCCTCAACCTGTTCTTCCCATTCTCATCAATCTCATTTATCACAGTAACGATAATGCAATGGAATACATTTATGCTTTCATACTCAAGTGCACAAAACATACAAAAGCGTAATCTCATATCCATGCAACACAATCAACTCATTAAACATGATTCATCATTTGTCAATGCAATGCAAATGCAAATACGCCAAACAAATGAAGAATCTCATATTCATACATTACAATCAACTCATTAAATATGATGCATCATTGTCATTGCAATGCAAATGCAAATATGCCAAACAAATGAAGAATCTCCTCTTCATACATTACAATCAACTCATTAAATATGATGCATCATTGTCATTGCAATGCAAATGCAAATATGCCAAACAAATGAAGAATCTCATATTCATACATTACAATCAACTCATTAAATATGATGCATCATTGTCATTGCAATGCAAATGCAAATATGCAAAACAAATGAAGAATCTCCTATTCATACATTACAATCAACTCATTAAATATGATGCATCATTGTCATTGCAATGCAAATGCAAATATGCCAAACAAATGAAGAATCTCCTATTCATACATTACAATCAACTCATTAAATATGATGCATCATTGTCATTGCAATGCAAATGCAAATATGCCAAACAAATGAAGAATCTCATATTCATACATTACAATCAACTCATTAAATATGATGCATCATTGTCATTGCAATGCAGTGCTTACATGTTCATATGCTCATCTCATTTAGCCATTCTCATGCATATTTCACCATTCTCATGCATATGATGCACTCTTATGCATATGATGCATCATGCATGACTCATCTCCTCTTTCTTAGCAAATACCGGTATTGCCGAGCACCACCCGTCGATGCGTGCCCTCAAACCCAACCATCTCATGGAAGGGCCCTGCCAAAACAGGACTTGCCCGCTACCCAGTAGCGGGTCCTACGCTTAACACCGCTCCCATCCACGCCAGTGGATGGGACTACGGGGTAGGAACTCCGAGCACACCGGATTAGTCATACAGTCCGTATGACTTTCTCACCGCCCTGGCTCAATGCACTTTTCATGAATGCACATATGCAAATGCCATTCTTAACATCATATCCAAATTCTCAACTTCCGTATTCACCTTCTCAACACTCATAATCACATCCTCAACATTCACATTCATACTCACATCACCAATACTCGAGTAATTTCTAATTCCATCTATCTTGATCATAAATCAAACCATTTCATAATCAAATTCCATATTCCGTCCTCACATTCATTTATCATCAATACTTCATACAAAAACCATAATCTTTTATCATGAATATGAATTGAACCATTATTCTTGACTCAAAACTCATGTCTTTGATATCAAATATACCCTAATCCTACTAGCAAGCACCAACATGGAACATAAGTTATCACAACAAGTCTCATAGACAAGGCACATAATTCTTCAATGTAGCACACGTAGCAAACAAACAAGGATGCACATGCAAGTTTCATTCATGGGTACTCACATAGCCTACCCATACTAGTGTTGTTAATATAACCACAACAAGCATTAGCGGGTCACATATCAAATCAACTATGACATTCAATCTACAATTCACAAAGTTCAATCAATTGATGAACTTGACTTTACCGACGAAAGAATGGAGTGGCATGTGGTTGAGGCCACTCCCGACAGAACCCTCCCTGCAAAATAAAACAATGTTCATCCAACTCAATTTCATACACACTCGATACCAGCGACAGAAGAAAACAACTCTACATATACACATCTACAATCGGAACCAAAACATCCCTCATAACCACTTAAGTGCAAATCTAGACAGCCGGCATTGAAAATGCCGCAACTTCCAAACGGCTACTCCGAAAAGGATGAACCCGGGCTTTAAACGATCGCAAGAGACAACTCTATAACTTCTTCTACAGCCGACCGATCGGGAAACGCACCAATTAATATCAGTTTTACGACGAACAGCAGACAAACGCAAGGATTAACTCGATCTGGACAGCATACACCAAAATGAGCATAACTTGAGTTCTACAACTCCAAATCACATAAACGAATACATTTTCTCAATCTACTCGAAAAATCCTAACTTTTTCTTGGCAATGAAAAAGTCTAATTCGGCATCTACGATGCTCTAATTTGCAGAAGAATACAGACTGAACCAATCGCGACAAGAATTGGACAGCACTCGGTAAAATAGCCATAACTTTTAAATGGCTGAACGAAACTTAATGATTTCGGTCTCTATTGAAAGGTAATTAAATTATATACAACTTTAGTTATAGCCAAACCCCCAGGAAATGCTTGAAAAAATTTTAAATAGCAGATCTAACCAGGGACAGAAATCTGCCCGAACAGAACACTCCAAAATTTCTCTAGTCTCTCCTTTTCCCAACCTCCAACATCTCAAAATCAGGAATCCTAGCTAAGCAATAGCACAAACACCTTGCATGCAAGCCAAATGGATCCCCACCACCTAGGGTTTTTACCTCAGATCTTTTACCCAAGGAGGAAAGGGAGGTGGGGGAGGGCTGCAGGCTGCTGCTGCTGCCGCCGGTTGCTGCTGGGCTGCTGCTCAACTGCAGGGCGCCGGCCTGGGCAGCACGGCTAGGAGGAGGAAGGGAGGATGCCTGCTGGCTGTGGCTGCACTTGCCGACTGCTGCTGCTGCTGCACCGGCCAGGGAGGAGGAGAACTCGCCAGCCAGGGAGGAGGAAGAAGACTCGCCAGCCAGGGAGGAGGAGGAGACGCCATGAGGTGGTTTCGGCCAGCAAAAAGAATGGGAAGGGGAGGAGGAGTCGGCCAGCCAAAATGACCCCCAAGCAATGACAGCCACATATAGAAGAAGGAGAGAGAGAGAGGTTAGGTGAGGGAGGTGAAATCCCCAAATAACCCCTACTACAACAAAAAAAATCCAACTTTTAATTATTAGCGCGAACCAAACTATTAAATTCTTGCCACGAAACGACGATTGTCAGGAAAATACCGCCGCCAAACAAAACGGCTCAAAAGATACTTCAACTGAAAAACTAACGCAACAACCAAAACCTTTACTAAAAGCTTCGAAAACGCGGCAAATCAATATTTTCTCCCAAATACAAATCCTCAATCCCGAAGGTGGAATAATTACCGACGAAAACCCTAGCAACAGAGATTTGCGGTATTACACTCTTCCCTTTAATGTAATTCACCTCTAATTCTAACCACCACAAGAACTCCAACAAGAACAACGAAACCGATCGATAAAGCGAAAACATCCAAAAGAACAAAGGAAACCCTGATTCACATTTCTCCTCAATGGTTAATCTTTATAGCCACATAACCATTAACAACTTCTAACCAAATCCGAATATACCACTATTTCTAACCAAATAACGCCGGGATCCTCTAGGGATCAAAACATGACTTTTATCTTTTCAACAGTTGCCCTTGGAAACAACAGGATTAAAAATCATTCTTTACTATTGAATTGCTTAGCCCCACAGGGCAACAATCAAATTCCCAGATAACACAAAATCGCACTTGCCTTCTTTCCAACTTGTATCGTGCAACGAAACAACCACTCAAAGAAAAAAATTCACAACTGAACCACCCAATCCACCAACGACAAAGTCCCACACAACTTAGGGACAATGCGATCAAGATGATCCTCCCAAACAAGCAAAACAATGAGATTACATATCCCTTACTTTTACAAAGACACAGAACCTCAATCCTCACAACTAGGTCTAGCACGACACTAAACTCAAGAGAACTCCATTCTTTTAACAAAGATAAACCACTTCCTCACCTTGAGCCCTAAGGTGGAACGCTTCACATCAAAGAATTACTCGATTAAAAAGCAACACAACACACTAATCCCAAAACCAACATTTCGGGAATAGCAAAACGATCCTGTAATCCAACATTTTCCATTACCTTTATTTATTTCCTTTAAGTGGCAAGTCCAAAGACTACCATCACACTATTATATAAGTATGCATTCTTTCTTCCTCATAATCTTTCATCCACTAAATCCACCACTTGGTGAAATACAACTCATGTGGCAATTTCAATTGTGCACTAAACAAAATGCCTTAAACAAAAGGCAATCTCCCAAATAATTACACCGACAACACCATTTCCATAGGTAATTAAACCTAAGTTCATCCAACATCCCATTATCTCTAAAATTCTTGCACCTCTAATAATAAAAGTTTCGATGTTCACACTTAGCGCCTTTGGGAAGCCCCAACAAAACATAGCAAGAATTTTATAACCACTCTTCCTTAAATCATTTTCTAGAATTTATCATTTCGACTAATTACATCGTGGCATTGAAAATGTTATCACCAACATTAACAATTTCTCCCCATACACTCATCAATCGATAAACAGGTTAACTTTTATCCCAAATTAACCTACCATCCAAAATTCCTATCCGTCAACCATATGACGAATACAAAGATCAACTATCTAAGTTTCTAATGATTTAGACAATCGAATCCCATCAACTTAATTAACAAGTTCCTCAACCAACCTTGATATTACTTCTTTGACACAATCATTTATAACCTTACGCAAACACCATTTCCAGATCTCCACTTATAACCGTGGATCACCATGACCCACAAACTACTTGCCATCTATCCAATTAGGGTTGACCACCTTAACCCAACAACACAAACATTCTACTAATCCTCTACGGAAGATCTTCAATCACACCCAATTTACTCTAATCATTGAATTTTCCTTTCGGAAAAGCAAACAAAAACTTTCAAAGAAGCTCGAGTCTCAAAAGACTTAGAAAATGACAGACTCAAGCCTTGCCATTCAACAGATCTCCAAACCAATCATCAAACTCCAAAATTCCACGAAGGAAAGGAGTTACACAAATCGATTCACGGAAAGGAAAAGCGAATCGATCGAATAACACTTTCCTTAAAGCCCCAAATCCAAAACTTCAACTTGGAGAACGACAACACGAAGAAATCCATGTCTTTCTCATAAGCGACCAAAAGAGGGCAACACAAAGCTCTCTTCTTTGCCTTAAATCCAAGAAGACCAAGGAAGACAAAATTTAAATCGCACTCCAACAACTCTCCGATTTATGACAAAACACAAGAACTCTTCTTGGTCTTTGGCTCTAAGTCTGCTGCACCAACAACCACACCACCACGACAAGGCCGAACCCTTCGCACAAAGAGTCCCACCGGACTTCACTAATCAATCTACCACTTCATATTCATAGCCATAAATAATACCATAGCCTTAACAAGACTAACATATAACATATCAACAAGTATCAATGTAGCATAAATCTCAAAAAGAACATTGTAAAACAATACAACAATATCCCATCCCTTTCCTATAGTGCATCAGTGTGTGTCAAATTTTAAATTAATTCATCATTCTACATCAAGTTTTACGGTTATTGCCCTAGGGCCACATTTTAAAGGTTCAACCTAAACCATGTTTCTACCTTCACACAGCAAAATTTTAATTCATTCTAGAATTAATCACTACATTCAAACACCACGGACCTGAAACCCACTCTGATACCAATCAGAATAACCCGGCGCCAACCAAGACCGCGAATGCTACCAAAAACCCTACATAACAAACGACACCTCTACGAAAAGATTGAAACTGAATTTAGTCTCTAAACTCTTCAACCCTTAAAGCTAAGTCACCGAATTTACAAATTTTCGCATGACCTCTCTAAAACAGAGGACATCCACTCAGCAGAAAAAAGAACAATCGCAGTTATATGATATCATTCTAACGGGTCCTTAGATAATCAATCACATTATCAATCGCCATCAACCATCTATGCAAACCGATCAACATAATACACTCGAATTTATTACAACCATCTTTAACAAGTCAATTAATCTGGTCACAGGTGATCAAGTCGTGCTCGTGCTACTACTCCCACTTTGATTTAATCATTTTCAAGGTACCTAAAACAGAAGTAAACAAGCGTGAGTCCAAGACTCAACAAAGTGCAACAATAATAAAAGTAATGAATTCAACTGAAATTACTTTTACTCTAGACTTTAATATAGCCATTATTAACGGAAATCAACCAAGAAAAGAAGCAATAACTAACTCCACTTACCACAACCAACTCGAAAACATAACTAACTCTTACCCCTGCCTCAATAACATTTCTGGATGAGTCCACGCCTCAATCCTCAACCTGTTCTTCCCATTCTCATCAATCTCATTTATCAGTTGCAACGCATAATGCAATGGAATACATTTATGCTTTCATACTCAAGTGCACAAAACATACAAAAGCAGAATCTCATATCCATGCAACACAATCAACTCATTAAACATGATTCATCATTTGTCAATGCAATGCAAATGCAAATACGCCAAACAAATGAAGAATCTCATATTCATACATTACAATCAACTCATTAAATATGATGCATCATTGTCATTGCAATGCAAATGCAAATATGCCAAACAAATGAAGAATCTCCTCTTCATACATTACAATCAACTCATTAAATATGATGCATCATTGTCATTGCAATGCAAATGCAAATATGCCAAACAAATGAAGAATCTCATATTCATACATTACAATCAACTCATTAAATATGATGCATCATTGTCATTGCAATGCAAATGCAAATATGCAAAACAAATGAAGAATCTCCTATTCATACATTACAATCAACTCATTAAATATGATGCATCATTGTCATTGCAATGCAAATGCAAATATGCCAAACAAATGAAGAATCTCCTATTCATACATTACAATCAACTCATTAAATATGATGCATCATTGTCATTGCAATGCAAATGCAAATATGCCAAACAAATGAAGAATCTCATATTCATACATTACAATCAACTCATTAAATATGATGCATCATTGTCATTGCAATGCAAGGCTTACATGTTCATATGCTCATCTCATTTAGCCATTCTCATGCATATTTCACCATTCTCATGCATATGATGCACTCTTATGCATATGATGCATCATGCATGACTCATCTCCTCTTTCTTAGCAAATACCGGTATTGCCGAGCACCACCCGTCGTCGTGCCTCAAACCCAACCATCTCATGGAAGGGCCCCGCCAAAACAGGACTTGCCCGCTACCCAAGAGCGGGTCCTACGCTATCACCGCTCCCATCCACGCCAAAGGATGGGACTACTGGTAGGAACTCCGAGCACACGGATTAGTCATACAAATCAGTATGACTTTCTCACCGCCTGCTCAATGCACTTTTCATGAATGCACATATGCAAATGCCATTCTTAACATCATATCCAAATTCTCAACTTCCGTATTCACCTTCTCAACACTCATAATCACATCCTCAACATTCACATTCATACTCACATCACCAATACTCGAGTAATTTCTAATTCCATCTATCTTGATCATAAATCAAACCATTTCATAATCAAATTCCATATTCCGTCCTCACATTCATTTATCATCAATACTTCATACAAAAACCATAATCTTTTATCATGAATATGAATTGAACCATTATTCTTGACTCAAAACTCATGTCTTTGATATCAAATATACCCTAATCCTACTAGCAAGCACCAACATGGAACATAAGTTATCACAACAAGTCTCATAGACAAGGCACATAATTCTTCAATGTAGCACACGTAGCAAACAAACAAGGATGCACATGCAAGTTTCATTCATGGGTACTCACATAGCCTACCCATACTAGTGTTGTTAATATAACCACAACAAGCATTAGCGGGTCACATATCAAATCAACTATGACATTCAATCTACAATTCACAAAGTTCAATCAATTGATGCACTTGACTTTACCGACGAAAGAATGGAGTGGCATGTGGTTGAGGCCACTCCCGACAGAACCCTCCCTGCAAAATAAAACAATGTTCATCCAACTCAATTTCATACACACTCGATACCAGCGATAGAAGAAAACAACTCTACATATACACATCTACAATCGGAACCAAAACATCCCTCATAACCACTTAAGTGCAAATCTAGACAGCGGCATTGAAAATGCCGAACTAAACGGCTACTCGAAAAGGATGAACCCGGCTTTAAACGATCGCAAGAGACAACTCTATAACTTCTTCTACAGCCGACCGATCGAAACGCACCAATTAATATCAGTTTTACGACGAACAGCAGACAAACGCAAGGATTAACTCGATCTGGACAGCATACACCAAAATGAGCATAACTTGAGTTCTACAACTCCAAATCACATAAACGAATACATTTTCTCAATCTACTCGAAAAATCCTAACTTTTTCTTGGCAATGAAAAAGTCTAATTCGGCATCTACGATGCTCTAATTTGCAGAAGAATACAGACTGAACCAATCGCGACAAGAATTGGACAGCACTCGGTAAAATAGCCATAACTTTTAAATGGCTGAACGAAACTTAATGATTTCGGTCTCTATTGAAAGGTAATTAAATTATATACAACTTTAGTTATAGCCAAACCCCCAGGAAATGCTTGAAAAAATTTTAAATAGCAGATCTAACCAGGGACAGAAATCTGCCCGAACAGAACACTCCAAAATTTCTCTAGTCTCTCCTTTTCCCAACCTCCAACATCTCAAAATCAGGAATCCTAGCTAAGCAATAGCACAAACACCTTGCATGCAAGCCAAATGGATCCCCACCACCTAGGGTTTTACCTCAGATCTTTTACCCAAGGAGGAAAGGGAGGTGGGGGAGGCTGCAGGTCACTTCTGCCGCCGCCGGCTTCTTCAGCCGGGCTGCCGCTCAAGCTGCAGGCGCCGGCCCGGGCAGCACGGCTAGGAGGAGGAAGGAGGATGCTGCTGGCTGTGGCTGCACTTGCCGATCTTCTGGCTGCTGCACTGCCAGGGGAGGAGGAGAACTCGCCAGCCAGGGAGGAGGAAGAAGACTCGCCAGCCAGGGAGGAGGAGCAGACGCCATGAGGTGGTTTCGGCCAGCAAAAAGAATGGGAAGGGGAGGAGGAGTCGGCCAGCCAAAATGACCCCCAAGCAATGACAGCCACATATAGAAGAAGGAGAGAGAGAGGTTAGGTGAGGGAGGTGAAATCCCCAAAAAACCCCTACTACAACAAAAAAAATCCAACTTTTAATTATTAGCGCGAACCAAACTATTAAATTCTTGCCGCGAAACGACGATTGTCAGGAAAATACCGCCGCCAAACAAAACGGCTCAAAAGATACTTCAACTGAAAAACTAACGCAACAACCAAAACCTTTACTAAAAGCTTCGAAAACGCGGCAAATCAATATTTTCTCCCAAATACAAATCCCTGAATCCCGAAGGTGGAATAATTACCGGCCGAAAACCCTAGCAACAGAGATTTGCGGTATTACACTCTTCCCCCTTTAACAGAATTCGACCTCGAATTCTAACCACCACAAGAACTCCAACAAGAACAACGGAAACCGACTGATAAAGCGAAAACATCCAAAAGAACAAAGGAAACCCTGATTCACATTTCTCCTCAATGGTTAATCTTTATAGCCACATAACCATTAACAACTTCTAACCGAATCCGAATATACCACTATTTCTAACCAAATAACGCCGGGATCCTCTAGGGATCAAAACATGACTTTTATCTTTTCAACAGTTGCCCTTGGAAACAACAGGATTAAAAATCATTCTTTACTATTGAATTGCTTAGCCCCACATGGCAACAATCAAATTCCCAGATAACACAAAATCGCACTTGCCTTCTTTCCAACTTGTATCGTGCAACGAAACAACCACTCAAAGAAAAAAAAATTCACAACTGAACCACCCAATCCACCAACGACAAAGTCCCACACAACTTAGGGACAATGCGATCAAGATGATCCTCCCAAACAAGCAAAACAATGAGATTACATATCCCTTACTTTTACAAAGACACAGAACCTCAATCCTCACAACTAGGTCTAGCACGACACTAAACTCGAAGAGAACTCCATTCTTTTAACAGCATAAACCACTTCCTCACCTTGAGCCCTAAGGTGGAACGCTTCACATCAAAGAATTACTCGATTAAAAAGCAACACAACACACTAATCCCAAAACCAACATTTCGGGAATAGCAAAACGATCCTGTAATCCAACATTTTCCATTACCTTTATTTATTTCCTTTAAGTGGCAAGTCCAAAGACTACCATCACACTATTATATAAGTATGCATTCTTTCTTCCTCATAATCTTTCATCCACTAAATCCACCACTTGGTGAAATACAACTCATATGGCAATTTCAATTGTGCACTAAACAAAATGCCTTAAACAAAAGGCAATCTCCCAAATAATTACACCGACAACACCATTTCCATAGGTAATTAAACCTAAGTTCATCCAACATCCCATTATCTCTAAAATTCTTGCACCTCTAATAATAAAAGTTTCGATGTTCACACTTAGCGCCTTTGGGAAGCCCCAACAAAACATAGCAAGAATTTTATAACCACTCTTCCTTAAATCATTTTCTCTAGAATTTATCATTTCGACTAATTACATCGTGATTTAAAATGTTATCACCAAATTAACAATTTCTCCCCATACACTCATCAATCGATAAACAGGTTAACTTTTATCCCAAATTAACCTACCATCCAAAATTCCTATCCACAACCATATGACGAATACAAAGATCAACTATCTAAGTTTCTAATGATTTAGACAATCGAATCCCATCAACTTAATTAACAAGTTCCTCAACCAACCTTGATATTACTTCTTTGACACAATCATTTATAACCTTACGCAAACACCATTTCCAGATCTCCACTTATAACCGTGGATCACCATGACCCACAAACTACTTGCCATCTATCCAATTAGGGTCGACCACCTTAACCCAACAACACAAACATTCTACTAATCCTCTACGGGAAGATCTTCAATCACACCCAATTTACTCTAACTGTTGAATTTTCCTTTCCAGAAAAGCAAACAAAAACTTTCAAAGAAGCTCGAGTCTCAAAAGACTTAGAAAATGACAGGACTCAAGCCTTGCCATTCAACAGATCTCCAAACCAATCATCAAACTCCAAAATTCCACGAAGGAAAGGAGTTACACAAATCAGTTCACGGAAAGGAAAAGCGAATCGATCGAATAACACTTTCCCTTAAAGCCCCAAATCCAAAACTTCAACTTGGAGAACGACAACACGAAGAAATCCATGTCTTTCTCCGCAAAGCGACCAAAAGAGGGCAACACAAAGCTCTCTTCTTTGCCTTAAATCCAAGAAGACCAAGGAAGACAAAATTTAAATACGCACTCCAACAACTCTCCGATTTATGACAAAACACAAGAACTCTTCTTCGGTGCTGGCTCTAAGCTGCTGCACCAACAACCACAGCCACACGACAAGGCCGAACCCTTCGGCACAAAGAGTCCCACCGGACTTCACTAATCAATCTACCACTTCATATTCATAGCCATAAATAATACCATAGCCTTAACAAGACTAACATATAACATATCAACAAGTATCAATGTAGCATAAATCTCAAAAAGAACATTGTAAAACAATACAACAATATCCCATCCCTTTCCTATAGTGCATCAGTGTGTGTCAAATTTTAAATTAATTCATCATTCTACATCAAGTTTTACGGTTATTGCCCTAGGGCCACATTTTAAAGGTTCAACCTAAACCATGTTTCTACCTTCACACAGCAAAATTTTAATTCATTCTAGAATTAATCACTACATTCAAACACCACGGACTGAAACCCACTCGATACTAATCAGAATAACACCGGCGCCAACCAAGACCGCGAATGCTACCAAAAACCCTACATAACAAACGACACCTCTACGAAAAGATTGAAACTGAATTTAGTCTCTAAACTCTTCAACCGGCTTAAAGCTAAGTCACCGAAATTTACAAATTTTCGGCATGACCTCTCTAAAACAGAGGACATCCACTCAGCAGACAAAAGAACAATCGCAGTTATATGATATCATTCTAACAGGTCCTTAGATAATCAATCACATTATCAATCGGCCATCAACCATCTATGCAAACCGATCAACATAATACACTCGAATTTATTACAACCATCTTTAACAAGTCAATTAACTGGGCTGTTGGTGACTGAAGTCGTGCTCGTGCTACTACTCCCAGCCCGACGAATCATTTTCAAGGTACCTAAAACAGGAAGTAAACAAGCGTGAGTCCAAGACTCAACAAAGTGCAACAATAATAAAAGTAATGAATTCAACTGAAATTACTTTTACTCTAGACTTTAATATAGCCATTATTAACTGGAAATCAACCAGTAAAAGAAGCAATAACTAACTCCACTTACCACAACCAACTCGAAAACATAACTAACTCTTACCCCTGCCTCAATAACATTTCTGGATGAGTCCACGCCTCAATCCTCAACCTGTTCTTCCCATTCTCATCAATCTCATTTATCAGTTGCAACGCATAATGCAATGGAATACATTTATGCTTTCATACTCAAGTGCACAAAACATACAAAAGCAGAATCTCATATCCATGCAACACAATCAACTCATTAAACATGATTCATCATTTGTCAATGCAATGCAAATGCAAATACGCCAAACAAATGAAGAATCTCATATTCATACATTACAATCAACTCATTAAATATGATGCATCATTGTCATTGCAATGCAAATGCAAATATGCCAAACAAATGAAGAATCTCCTCTTCATACATTACAATCAACTCATTAAATATGATGCATCATTGTCATTGCAATGCAAATGCAAATATGCCAAACAAATGAAGAATCTCATATTCATACATTACAATCAACTCATTAAATATGATGCATCATTGTCATTGCAATGCAAATGCAAATATGCAAAACAAATGAAGAATCTCCTATTCATACATTACAATCAACTCATTAAATATGATGCATCATTGTCATTGCAATGCAAATGCAAATATGCCAAACAAATGAAGAATCTCCTATTCATACATTACAATCAACTCATTAAATATGATGCATCATTGTCATTGCAATGCAAATGCAAATATGCCAAACAAATGAAGAATCTCATATTCATACATTACAATCAACTCATTAAATATGATGCATCATTGTCATTGCAATGCAAGCTTACATGTTCATATGCTCATCTCATTTAGCCATTCTCATGCATATTTCACCATTCTCATGCATATGATGCACTCTTATGCATATGATGCATCATGCATGACTCATCTCCTCTTTCTTAGCAAATACCGGTATTGCGAGCACCACCCGTCGTCGTGCCCTCAAACCCAACCATCTCATGGAAGGGCCACCGCCAAAACAGGACTTGCCCGCTACCCGAAGAGCGGGTCCCACGCTATCACCGCTCCCATCCACGCCAAAGGATGGGACTACGGGTAGGAACTCCGAAAGACACCGGATTAGTCATACAATCAGATGACTTTCTCACCGCCCTGGCTCAATGCACTTTTCATGAATGCACATATGCAAATGCCATTCTTAACATCATATCCAAATTCTCAACTTCCGTATTCACCTTCTCAACACTCATAATCACATCCTCAACATTCACATTCATACTCACATCACCAATACTCGAGTAATTTCTAATTCCATCTATCTTGATCATAAATCAAACCATTTCCGCAATCAAATTCCATATTCCGTCCTCACATTCATTTATCATCAATACTTCATACAAAAACCATAATCTTTTATCATGAATATGAATTGAACCATTATTCTTGACTCAAAAC
The DNA here is from genome assembly GCA_036346375.1 of Guadua angustifolia. Classification (NCBI taxonomy): domain Eukaryota; kingdom Viridiplantae; phylum Streptophyta; class Magnoliopsida; order Poales; family Poaceae; genus Guadua; species Guadua angustifolia. Next base: position 92,291 of record JAYEVE010000973.1, on the reverse strand, counting down.
TCATGTCTTTGATATCAAATATACCCTAATCCTACTAGCAAGCACCAACATGGAACATAAGTTATCACAACAAGTCTCATAGACAAGGCACATAATTCTTCAATGTAGCACACGTAGCAAACAAACAAGGATGCACATGCAAGTTTCATTCATGGGTACTCACATAGCCTACCCATACTAGTGTTGTTAATATAACCACAACAAGCATTAGCGGGTCACATATCAAATCAACTATGACATTCAATCTACAATTCACAAAGTTCAATCAATTGATGCACTTGACTTTACCGACGAAAGAATGGAGTGGCATGTGGTTGAGGCCACTCCTACGTAACCCTCCTGCAAAATAAAACAATGTTCATCCAACTCAATTTCATACACACTCGATACCAGCGATGAAGAAAACAACTCTACATATACACATCTACAATCGAACCAAAACATCCCTCATAACCACTTAAGTGCAAATCTAGATAGCGGCATTGAAAATGCCGCAACTTCCAAACGGCTACTCCGAAAAGGATGAACCCGGCTTTAAACGATCGCAAGAGACAACTCTATAACTTCTTCTACAGCCGAATCGATCGAAACGCACCAATTAATATCAGTTTTACGACGAACAGCAGACAAACGCAAGGATTAACTCGATCTGGACAGCATACACCAAAATGAGCATAACTTGAGTTCTACAACTCCAAATCACATAAACGAATACATTTTCCCAATCTACTCGAAAAATCCTAACTTTTTATAGGCAATGAAAAAGTCTAATTCGGCCTCTACGATGCTCTAATTTGCAGAAGAATACAGACTGAACCAATCGCGACAAGAATTGGACAGCACTCGGTAAAATAGCCATAACTTTTAAATGGCTGATCGAAACTTAATGATTTCGGTCTCTATTGAAAGGTAATTAAATTATCTACAACTTTAGTTATAGCCAAATCCCCAGGAAATGCTTGCAAAATTTTTAAATAGCAGATCTAACCTGGGACAGAAATCTGCCCGAACAGAACACTCCAAAATTTCTCTAGTCTCTCCTTTTCCCAACCTCCAACATCTCAAAATCAGGAATCCTAGCTAAGCAATAGCACAAACACCTTGCATGCAAGCCAAATGGATCCCCACCACCTAGGGTTTTTACCTCAGATCTTTTACTTAAGGAGGAAAGGGAGGTGGGGGAGGCTGCAGGAGTCTTCTTCTTGCCGCCGGTTGCTGCTGGCTGCTGCTCAATCGCAGGCGCCGGCCGGCAGCACTGGCTAGGAGGAGGAAGGAGGATGCCTGCTGGCTGTGGCTGCACTTGCCGACTGCTGCTGCTGCTGCACCAGCCAGGGAGGAGGAGAACTCGCCAGCCAAGGAAGAGGAAGAAGACTCGCCAGCCAGGGAGGAGGAGCAGACGCCATGAGGTGGTTTCTGCCAAAAAAAGAATGGGAAGGGAGGAGGAGTCGGCCACCAAAATGACCCCAAGCAATGACACCACATATAGAAGAAGGAGAGAGAGGTTAGGTGAGGAGGTGAAATCCCCAAAAAACCCCTACTACAACAAAAAAATCCAACTTTTAATTATTAGCGCGAACCAAACTATTAAATTCTTGCCGCGAAACGATGATTGTCAGGAAAATATACCGCCAAAACAAAATGGCTCAAAAGATACTTCAAGCGAAAAACTAACGCAACAACCAAAACCTTTACTAAAAGCTTCAAAACGCGGCAAATCAATATTTTCTCCCAAATACAAATCCTCAATCCCAAAGGTGGAATAATTACCGCCGAAAACCCTAACAATTAATTTCCAAAACAAAATTTAAACAAAACCCCAAAATTTCACCAAAACCCAAAGGAATTAAATAATTCACCAACACCCATTTCCTAAAATTTTACCTTAATAATAAAATTTTTTATTCCCTTTGGGAACCCCAAAAAAATTTTTTAAACCCTTTTAAAATTTTCCAAATTTATTTTCCTAATTTTTTGAAAATTTATCCCCTTAAAACCCCCCACAAAAAACAGGTTAATTTTTCCCAAAAAACCTCCAAAATTTTAAATATCAATAAAATCAATTTAAATTTTAATTTTAAATTAAACAAAAAAAACCTCAAAACCCCTTGATTTTTTTCATCATTTTAATTAACAAAACACCCGGATTACTTTGGATCAATACCCACAAACCTTCCATTTCCAATTAGGGTGCCACCTTAACCCAACAAAAAAATTTTAATCCCTTGGGGACCTAACCCAAACCAATTTTAATTTTCCTTTAAAAGAAAAAAAACTTTAAAAAGTTAAAAACTTAAAAAAGGACCAATTCCAAAAGTCTCCAAAAATTAAAACCCAAAACCCAAGGGGGTTAACAAATCCAAAAAAACAAAAATCACCCAAAGAAACCAAAACTTCGGAAAACGAAACACGAAAAATCCTTTTTCCCAAACCCAAAAAACCAAAAGCCCCCCAAATCCGAAGCCAAAAACAAAAAATCCCTTTCCCAAAAAAAACCCAAAATTTTTTGCCAACCAAAACCCCAAACAAAACCCCCCCCCGGCTTCCTAACCTCCCCAAAAAAATTTAAACCAAGCCAACCAAAAAAAAAACAACTTCAATTAATAAACTAAAAAAATTTAAAAAATACCAAAATACCCACCCCCTTTTAATTTTTTAAATTTTAAATTAAATTTATTCTAAAATTTTATTTATTCCCTAGGGCCAAATTTTAAATTAAAAACCTTTTTCCCTTAAAAATTTTAATTCACAAATTAAAAACCCAAACCCAGGAAAAACCGAAAAAAACCCCAAAAACCCCATCCAAAACCCCAAAAAAACTTTAAAAAAACCCCAAACAAACTAAGCCCAAAAAAAAAACGAATTTAAAAAAACCATTCTTAAAAAAAACCCTTAAAAAAAAAAAATTTTATAATCCTTAAAGGCCTAAAAACAAAAACAAAATCCTAAATTACAACCCTTTAAAACCCAAAATTTAAAATTTTAAAACTTTGCAAATTTTAAAGAATTTTTCAAACCCAACAAATTTGGTTAAAGGAAAACTACCCAAATAAAAAAAAAAAAATAAAAATTTAAAAATTTTAAAGATAAAAAAAAATAATAAAAAATAACAAAATAAACTCAACCCCAAAAACCCTAATAACTTTTGGGAAAACTTTTCCCAAACCACCAATCAAATTTTTCCCTTTTACCCTTTGTAAAATTTTGTTTAACTAATCCAACCCCTCCAAACCATAAAAAATCCTTTAACCATAATTTAAAATTTTATCTTTTAATAATCAAAAAAAAAAAAATTTAAAACAAAATCAATATTAAATTAATCATTTTAAATGAATGCAAATGCAAATTGCCAAACAAATGAAAATTTTTCCAACATTAAATCCTCTTAAATAATATCATTTATTGAATGCAAATGCAAATTGCCAAACAAATGAAAATTCCAACATTAAATCAATCATTAAATAATATCATTTATTGAATGCAAATGCAAATTCAAAACAAATGAAAATTCAAACAAATTAAATCCTATTAAATAATATCATTTATTGAATGCAAATGCAAATTGCAAAACAAATGAAAATTCCACAAATTAAATCCTATTAAATAATATCATTTATTGAATGCAAATGCAAATTGCCAAACAAATGAAAATTCCAAACAAATTAAATCAATCATTAAATAATATCATTTATTGCAATATTGCAAATTCAATAATTTTAATTTCATTCAATTTACCATTTATGTTTTCATTTCTTAATGGTTTATGCATATGTTCTCTTTTCCCCCTTCTTTTAAATGGCTGATCGAAACTTAATGATTTCGGTCTCTATTGAAAGGTAATTAAATTATCTACAACTTTAGTTATAGCCAAATCCCAGGAAATGCTTGCAAAATTTTTAAATAGCAGATCTAACCTGGGACAGAAATCTGCCCGAACAGAACACTCCAAAATTTCTCTAGTCTCTCCTTTTCCCAACCTCCAACATCTCAAAATCAGGAATCCTAGCTAAGCAATAGCACAAACACCTTGCATGCAAGCCAAATGGATCCCCACCACCTAGGGTTTTACCTCGGATCTTTTACTTAAGGAGGAAAGGGAGGTGGGGGAGGGCTGCAGTCTTCTTCTTCCATGCATGGGTTGCTTCTTTGCTGCTGCTCAAGCTGCAGGCGCCGGCCCAGGCAGCCTGACTAGGAGGAGGAAGGAGGATGCTTCTGTGTGGCTGCACTTGCCATTCTTTCTTCTTTGCACCTGACCAGGAGGAGGAGAACTTCTTGACCAAGGAAGAGGAAGAAGACTACTTGACCGAGGGAGGAGGAGCAGACGCCATGAGGTGGTTTCTGGCGAAAAAAGAATGGGAAGGGAGGAGGAGTCGGCCACCAAAATGACCCCCAAGCAATGGCAGACCACATATAGAAGAAGGAGAGAGAGGTTAGGTGAGGAGGTGAAATCCCCAAAAACCCTACTACAACAAAAAATCCAACTTTTAATTATTAGCGAACCAAACTATTAAATTCTTGCCGCGAAACGATGATTGTCGAGGAAAATACCGCCAAACAAAATGGCTCAAAAGATACTTCAATGAAAAACTAACATAACAACCAAAACCTTTACTAAAAGCTTGAAAACGCGGCAAATCAATATTTTCTCCCAAATACAAATCCCTGAATCCCAAAGGTGGAATAATTACCGGCCGAAAACCCTAACAACAGAGATTTGCGGTATTACACTAACTCACTCCCATCCGTGGATGGGACTACGAGGTAGGACTTTTGTGCTCACTACGTGTGAGCACCGAGGCCCACATCAACATGGGTCGCCTCGTCCATTATGAATGCACATATGCAAATGATGCTTATAAACAATTCATACACGGCATCGTAATCATTTGCTCTTAACAAGACCAAAAAGAACATAAACATAAGCACAATAAGGTTCCATTCTCATCATCAGTAGTAGGGAACACCCCAAAGCCAATTATTACCAATATGTCATAACAATTGTTAGTTTCATTGTCACGATATGCATTTTTTTATAATATGAACAATGCTAGTTATGCTCATAAACGTAAATCTTCATTTCCATAAACAAAATCTGAACACTCTTCCGGATATGCTATTAAATATAACCAAATCATTAGAAATTTCATACTCTTATCGCGAGCAACCATTTAACACTCTCATAACGCTCTAGGGAATGCACTTGCCTTTTACAGAAGCGAAGAGTGGAGTGGCATACTGTTGAGGCCACTCCCGAAACAAAACCTCTCTGCAATTAAACAATAATCATCCAACTCAACTTTATGCACACTCGGAACAAGCGACAAAAGAAAACAACTTTTGCATAATTGACTTCTTCAAAAACTAATGTCCATTTTTCAACCGAAAGATTGAAGAAATGAAGCTGCGAGAATAAAGTGCATAGATCCTAAAAAGCAAGCGAAGCCAAATGAAATATCCTATATTCCATTCTTCCACTTGTTTTGATCCTCGCAGGATGAAGAACATGCTATAATGAAAATTGTGCATCTACAATTTCATTTGTGTTTAATTAGCCATATGAGACCAAATAGTAGGTTTATGCACAACTAACGAATGAGACCATCCTGTTTGCCATGCTAAAGAATAGGAGAAATGGCCCACTCAACCAACAATGCTTAAAGTAAACTTCCATCCTTGATTCTATTTGCAACTTCCCAACAATGCAACCAAAGCAAGGTGAGGTGCCATTCGATTATAAGAGAACTCAAACCACCAGCACCGAATCAATACTTGAACATCAAGATATAGTAGATATAACATCAATGTATAGATAATGATTTACAAACGCACATAACTAATACAGAAAGTCTACCAAACGGTATACCGTTGGGAATCACTTCCAACGGTATACCATGGTTCATTAGGTTCGCGGGTAAGTTTCATTACCAGGTTTCACGGGTAAGTTTCATGATGTCTCACGGATAAGTTTCATGGGTTTCATGAGGTTTCAAGTTTCATAAGGTTCGTGTTCATTAAAAAAAGTTTAGCATTGTGTTGTCTGATGAAACCTTTGGTTGAAACTTATCTATGAGACTTTTTTTAATGAAATACGAACCTTATGAAACTTGAAACCTCATGAAACATGAAACCTATCCGTGGAAACATCATGAAACTTACCCGTGAAACCTAGTAGCGAAACTTACCCGTGAACCTAATGAACCATGCTATACCGTTGGAAGTGATTCCCAACGGTATAGCGTGTGGTAGTTGCTCTCTAACTAATAACCACAAAATGGGAGCTAATCACTAATGGGGTAACTCATTCAGAATATCAAACCACCAGGAAAGCAATGCAACTATGCAAATTACTACACATACATAAACATAAGCGGAAGTGCATTGATTGCCTATGAAAACTAAAATGAACAATGTTATAGTTTTATACTCCAATTATTTTCCTGCTAGTTTTATAAATCCTATTTTCTAGTGGTCACAACTAAGCACATGCAAGCCATTTTATAAACAACTACGACTTCTGAAAATATGCTCATGAAGCATCAACTATACCCGAAAGCTTATTAATCTAGCACAAATCTTGCCCAAGTCATAGTTGCACAGAGCCACAGACACATAACACGGAGCTCAGGCTTCTCAACAATGAAATTGTCATGCAACGCATACAACACACCGGAATTGCCAGTATGAAAAGTACTTGATAATCCACAAGGATTAGGATATGGTTGCCAAATTGCCAAAATGCAACCGATCCTATTAAGAAACCACACACATGCAATATCATTTCATCCTCGTGAAACCTAGCTAGGCATTAGCTCAAACACCATAGTTTTTCATGGTTACTTGTCAAACGAATGAACTAATAATATTCCCATCCATTGTATCTGGTACCAACCATGCACATGTTGGGTATGTTGTTCCTTTCTCTGAGATAGCAATCGAACACGTAAATCAATCAAAATTATGCAAATTGGTAAAACATGATGAGACATCACCTAGAAGGTCAAAAGGGCGGCGGAAGTGCGAATCCCCTCTTTTTTAAGCAATGCAACCAAGAATCAAGCTATCGCAGCGATAGCACCAACAAATGATCCATCGTTGCATAATCAAACCTGCGATCTGGACTTCACCGTTGATTTTCCTCCACCGCTCGAAGGAGCAATCAAGAACACCTCAAACCACGGAAACGGCCTCGGGCGATTCTTAGAACAAGCTAATTAGAGGCCAAGAAGACACGCAAAAATGATGCCAAGATAAACCCCAGCCGCAAGAATCCGGGAACCGGACCAAGAAAAGAAACTAGAATCGAAGAAACCCAAACCCAAGAAGGCGGAAAATCACGATGTTGATGCGCCCATGCCCTCGATCTGGCGCCCAAGAACCGGCATGGCCAAGACACTAGGCACACTATGCGGTGAGGGGAGAGAAATAGAGAGTGCTTACGGTGGAGATCGATCAAGGTTGCAGCCAGTCACGATGGGGGTGGGTCGCTCATTAAAGGGATTTGGGGAGGCCGAGTGTTTGGGGAAGAAGTGATGGGGTTTTGGGGAGGCCGGTGGTCGTGGCGACTAGCACTAGAGGGATTTGGGGGAAGAAGTTGATAGGGTTTGGCGGGAGGCCAGCTGCGGTCTGGCAATGGCACTAGAGGGATTTGGGGGAAGATGACAGGGTTTGGGGGGAGGCCGCGTGTAACACCCCGGAGCCCATACGCGCCACGGATGCTACCAAAACCCTAATTCACTACCGACACCCCTCGGACCCACATAGGTCCAGAGGGTGACCAACACACGATAATTCTCCACAACACGATCAATAGAACTGAGAATTACCGAAGAAGACATAAAACCTAACACCCTTATTTAACTTGATGCAATCAACCGCTAACCTCTAAAACCGGCTTAAACTAAGTCACCGAAATTTACAAAATTTCGGCATGACCTCTCTAGTACAGAGGACATCCACTCAGCAGACAAAAGAACATTAGCAGTCATAATATCATTCTAGCAGGTCCTTAGCTAATCAATCGCATAACCAACACATTTAATAAACCCACCACGACAGACAACACATCACAACTGTATTAACTACATCCAACTTAATGAATTGATTTAGTAGATTGTTGGAGACCGAAGTCGTGCACGTGATTCTACTCCCAACCCGATGATCCAGCTTTAAAGTACCTAAAACAAGAAAACAACATGCGTGAGTCCAAGACTCAGCAAAGCGCAATCAGGCATAAAAATAATGAACTCGACTAGAATATAAATGCTACAAGTCATAAAGTAAAAGTTTCTTCAATTGATATCCGTAAATAAAGAAACAGTTTGAATTCATATACAACCAAACATAAGAGCACAACTACTTCATCTTTTGACATAACCAATACTTAATTGAAATCATCCAGTAAAAGAAGCAGTATCTATCCCCATTTACCACATACAACTCGGAAACGTAACTAAACCATACTCACGCCTCAATAATCGTTCCAGGATGAGTCCATGACTCAATCCTCAACTTATCATTTCCCCTTCTCATCAATTAACATTTACCAATTGCAACACACCATGCAATGCTCTTATGCTCTCATCCCTTTTTCTCATGAATCAAAACAATGAATGCACCATGCATGCTCATAATGCACATTGTCATAGCGTATCTAGGGTATAGCCGAGTGCACACCGCTCGGTATGCACCCTCAATCCCACCCATCCGTGGTGGGGCGTACTCTTCTCGACTCGCTCCCATTCACCTCAATGAATGGGACTACGAGGTAGGACTTTTGTGCTCACTACGGGTGAGCACCGAGGCCCGCATCAACATGGGACGCCTCGTCCATCATGAATGCAATTATGCAATTAGCGTGGATGCATTTCATCCTCATTCATTTTCACCACACATAGCCATAACCAATATGGAAGTACCAATTAACTTGCTATTTCCCCAATGTAATTCATTCGAGAGTAAATAAAGTCATGAATAAAATTAGGGAAAGGCATCACATAATTTCTATGAAGTAAATTAAATTCTGAGATATGAACTAGGTGATTATAGTGCAAGCTTGTCCCTACACTTGCATCAACTTACCCATACTGTTCGTACAATTTAAGTAATGCAATGCAACAAATGGGAATTGGATAACTTACCAATTTGCTAACATTCATCCATTCTCATCACCATACTAACAACTTCTAGACATGCTAATAAACATAATCACTTCATTAGAATTTTCATAATCTTATCGCAAACAAAGCATTTAACATCCTAACAACGCTCTAGGAGTTGCACTTGCCTTTTACCGATGGAAAATGGAGCGGCATTTGGAATCTTAGCGCTCGCATGACTTCCTGGGATTAAAAAAGCCTGAATTTAGAACACATACACACAATATAACTTAAGACAACAAACCACATAAATAAAATCACTAGAACTAGTGCCATTTAATCTCGAGAAGATGCAACTTGAAAACATGGGATAGCCGATTTGATAGTGTGATAAAATTCACAAAACAAGAAGTCAAGTGCAAGCTAAAATCACAATGAAATCGATGAAAAACATTCCACAAACTCGGTCCATGGAAACACCACCAGGTTCTGGCGAGGGATCTCTACTTGGTGTTTGGTAGTCTATTGATCACAGCTTAATATTCAACATTAAATGCAAATAAAGAAGTAGAGTGGATAGACCGAGAGAGATCTTTCAATAATATAGTACACTGACCTTTTCTAGGCTAAACGCATCTTAGAAACACCAATAAAACAAACATGGTTGGTCGATAGCATACAGATCCCACACACATGAGCTTATCTGTTGATGCCAAGGATGACTAGAATCGTATTCAGGTTGTATGGCCAGCCCTCGAATTGATTTGCCCTATTAAACACTTACTTGTAAAGCACAAGACATTACTACAAGCTATTGACTTCTCGACTTCGCCATATCTCTTTGTGTGAAGATACCCAAACTTTAGTTTCAACATTTTTACATGGTGACAACAAGTTGGGTGAGAGAATGGTTAAGCAGATTCAACTAGTACTACTAGTATAAAGCAAGACAACACTAACTTTGCTAACCTGGTTAGTGATTCTTTACTTATCGTGGTTACGGAAGACATATGTTTGAGCTATCTTCTAAGAGTAAGTAAATCTTTCAAATTAAGAGCAATCAAGTGGGGCTTACTCAGTTCATTCACACAACAAATTAGAAAGCACATTAACTTTTCCTTTTAATCAACAAGGTCTTGAAAAAAACAGCATTAATCTCATGAAAACCTTAGCTAAGCATTTGATCAAACACTTGGCATGCACACATTTCATCAAACACCTTGTCTACCCAATTCATCCACACTAGTATTCCACCTCCACTTACCACACAAGGAGAGGAAAGAGAGGAGGTGCTTAGGTGGGTTCTTCTTTGGTTCTTGGAGGAGGCGCCGGCGAGAAAAACCAGAAGAGGCGCCACTCTGGTGTTGCTCCTGCTTCTGATGCTACTTCCTCTGGTCTTGATCTTTCTTGAGCGCCTTCTTCTTTGTTGGTGTCGAAGTGCTCGCTTCTTGTTGGTCGATGGGGAGGGGTGCCGAGAGGAGCAACGGCCAGGAGGAGGGCTGCGCATGAGAAAGGAAGCAGGCCAAGGAGAGGAGGACGCCTGGGAGGGGAGCTGCGCCAGGAAGGGGAAGCAGCGCCAGGGGAGAGTGACGCCAGGAGCTGGGCGACGCTATGGGAAATCGCCGGGGAGTTGAGGGCGCAGGGGAATTCGCCAGGAAAGTGAACGCCAGCAGGGAAAAAATCTGCCTCCAAGAAATTTCAACCACACAAAGGAGAGAGAGAGGTTAGGAGAGGGAGGGGAAAAAACCAGGGGAGGAAAAATGCAAGGCTCGGCCAGGGGGAAAAAGTCAGCATCTTCAAGGGCAAGAAGGTAATTTAATAAAAGCCTCTCAAGACTCCAACTGAAGCTCTCCTGATTTTTAACAAAATGAAATTCTCGATAAAACACACATCAATTAATTTCCCACAGATAGCATTCCATCTGAATCAATCTGCAATAGAGAAATTTCAAACAAGGGAGCACACCGCAAAAGCTCACTAAAACTTGACGCAAAATAAACAAAAATTCAGTTGAAACCCAAATCCGATAATAAACGTTTTTAAATCTGAGGCGACAAAACTTTTCTCCGTAATAAATCCTTGAATCAAGAAAATGAAAACATTTACGGCAAAAACCTTGGCAAAGAAGATTTGGGGTATTACACTCTTCCCTTTTAATGTAATTCGACCTCGATTTCGACTACAACAAGAACACCAACAAGAACAACGAATCTAAATACAAAACAGGGATACCCGAAACAACAAATCCGAGTATTTCTCACGCAAGAGGAACTCCAAAATTCAACCCACTTCTCTTCCCAATAAAAGAAGCAAGTAACTTAACTCATTCCACCCCTTTTCAACCTTGCGCTCTCAATCCCAAATGGTTTTCCTAAACCAGGAATCTCACAAGTACATTCTCAACCTGAGAAATTCACTTCTCTCCCGCTTAAACTCCAGCAGATCTAGGCAAACAGCCAAAATATCTGATTCCCAACTCTCCACATTTACTAACCATTATAATCCCATGAATAAATTCTGAGCATAACACTATCCCCAACCATTTAAACATCTAAGGTTCCACACCTGAATCCTCTAGGAACCAAAACACGAATTTTATCCTTTCAATGGTTGCCCTTAGAAACATCAAGGTCAAAAATCATTCTTTACTATCGAAATGCTTAGCCCCACAGGGCACCAATTAAATTCCCTCATAACACAAAATCATACTTGTCCTTCTTTCATACCTGTCTCGAACAAGGAGACATCCACCTGAAGGAAAGGTTCATAACTGAACCTGCCATTCCCGACTAACCAAACATTTAATCCAACCCACGAAATCAAAGGTTCCAACATACTTAGAAAAAGTAATGCATTTATCGACCGATTCCACGGTCCACCGACAAAATAATCCCACCCAACCATGGGACAACGGGATCCAACAATCCTCCCACCAAGGTTTAGACCAAGCCTGGAACACCATTCATTACTCTCCACTCTGAATCCATTTACGATCCACACCTAACCCAAGCTAGAATTTGTGGTTACTACTAACCCGCGCTTGATTTTCCTTCCAAGAAGGTCTCACCTTACAACCATCACCCAACCAATAGTTCCAAAGTGTATAATCTTCTATTATACTACACCAAAACTCATGACCCAACATCTTCTTGCCTCACACTAGAGCAAAGAAAATTCTCAATCCGCTTAACCAGCTAACCACTTTCCTCAACTTAAAATCAATTCAAAACGATTCATAACGAAGAAAATCTCAACTCAAAAGAGGAGCACCACAAGAAAACTTTTGCAGAAGTGGTCCCAAAACCAAAGAAAACAAAAGTTTCTCTCTATCAACAACCACTTCCATCACTTTAAATTCCAAAGCATAAATCTTCACATCGAGACAACACTCAACTAAGAAATAACACATCCCATCATCCCAATTGAAGGGTCAACGCACTTCTACCAACAATAATTACTTAAGACTTAATCAACGATTCACCGTTTAAACACGTTCACATAGATCATTCTCATTTATTTAAGTCCAACTCCAATCGAACTATTAACACCATTATCTTTCACTCAAGAGCTTCCAACATTTTCCATTACATCTGTTTATTCCTTTTAAATAACGAGCTAAAGACATCAACTTCTAGTTCTAAAAAGGCACAATCCATTCCTACACTCTGAGTGTAAATTCCGTAATCATATCTTGAGCCAATAATTAGCCACGACCACGGAGTGGCGCAATTCAATGAACTGGAATAGTCCAAAAACTATCATCACACCAATTCATACTTAAAAACTCTTTCTTCCTCATAATCTTTCATCCATTGATTACATCCACGCTTGAAAATGTTATTACTTACGCTGAACCAATTCTTCCCCCAGGATGCTTATCAAGGGGAAACAGGTTAAGATTTTACCCGCAATCAACCCGACCATCAACACCACTGCTTAATCTATTTCCAAGACATCGCTGTTCAAAGCAACTTTTAGTAAGATTAACCTGCCCTCATATTTCCTATTTGACAATAATACAACGAATACATTAGAGCGACTATTCAAGTCCCCAATAATTTAGACAACATCTCCCCGAGACATAAATCGCCAAAATAGCTCTAAGGCCATCCGCCGCTAGAGAGCAAACCAAGTTCCAAAATATTCAATCCAAAATTCTCCGCACTTAATTACAACCTCGACTTAGGTTATACTATCCACACCTTATAAAAGAACTTGATGTTACTCCACACAATCCGACCACTGAGGACACCTCGAAACAATTTAATACCATCACCTAATTAAAACAAGTTCCTCACCCAAACTTGTTATTCCTTCGTCATCATAATCAATTCTAACCTTAGGTCAACACTATTTCCGGATCTCCACTTATAATCGTGAATCACCATGACCCACAAGCAATTTCTTGTCGCTCACACATCGAGGTCAACCACCCTAACAACTCTATCATTTTACTAATCTTGTAAGGGAAGATCTTTGTACCACCAACAATCGCAATTTTTGGTTGCGAGGATTTAACCTTGTAGGAACTCACCAAAATTTTCCAAAGAGACTCGACTCTCCACTTTACCGCACGACAAGACTCAACCCTTGTCATGCCCTCGAACTCCAAAGCAAGGATAAAACGCAAAGTTTCCGCAAAAGAAGAGGGTCGCCAAGACGTTTTCCTCAACAACGAAAAACAAGGAATCAAATACCCTCTTTTTAAACTTGGAGAATGGCAACACGAAGAAATCCATGTCTCTCCCTGCCATCAACTAATGGGGCGCAACACCAAACCCTTTTTCTTTGACTTAAATCCGAGAAGCCCAAGGAAGATAAAACCCAAAACCAAATTCCATCAACTCTCTAATCTACAACAAAAGAACGACTCCTTTTAAACTGGGAGAATGTCCAACACAAAAAGAAATCCATAACTTTCTCCGCAAAGCAACCAAAAGAGGTGCAAAACGATACTTTTTTTTTGGTCTTAAATCCGAGAAGACCAAAGAAGATAAAACCCAACTCAAAATCCATCAACTCTCTAATCTACGACAAAGGAACGATGACTATCCTCATACGAGATTATGAATCCTTTGGTGCTGGCTCTCAACTGCCACACCGACCAACACGACTACACGATAGGGCTGAAATCCCTTCGGTACAAAGAGTCCCACCAGACCCCACTAAGCAATCTAACACTTTATAAGCATAGCCATAATTAATCCCATAGCCTTATCAAGACTAACATATAACATATCAACAAGTATCAATATAGCATCAATAACAAAATAAGCATTGCAGCACATCGCAACGATAACCCATCCCTTTCCTACTGTGCATTAGAGTGTATCAAATTTTAAATTATTTAACCATTCTACATCAAGTTTTAAGGTTACTACCCTAGGGCCATATTTTAAAAGTTCATCCTAAACCATGTTTCTACTTTCACACAACAAATTTTAATTCATTCTAGAGTTACTCACTACATCCCAACACCACGGACCTGAAGCCCGCTCTGATACCAACTGTAACACCCCGGAGCCCATACGCGCCACGGATGCTACCAAAACCCCGATTCACTATCGACTCCTCGGACCCACATAGGTCGGAGGGTGACCAACCACGATAATTCTCCACAACACGATCAATAGAACTGAGAATTACCGAAGAAGACATAAAACCTAACACCCTTACGAACTTGACTGCAATCAACCGCTAACCTCTAAAACCGGCTTAAACTAAGTCACCGAAATTTACAAAATTTCGGCATGACCTCTCTAGTACAGAGGACATCCACTCAGCAGACAAAAGAACATTAGCAGTCATAATATCATTCTAGCAGGTCCTTAGCTAATCAATCGCATAACCAACACATTTAATAAACCCACCACGACAGACAACACATCACAACCGTATTAATTACATCCAACTTAATGAATTGATTTAGTAGATTGTTGGAGACCGAAGTCGTGCACGTGATTCTACTCCCAACCCGACGAGCCAGCTTCAAAGTACCTAAAACAAGAAAACAACAAGCGTGAGTCCAAGACTCAGCAAAGCGCAATCAGGCATAAAAATAATGAACTCGACTAGAATATAAATGCTACAAGTCATAAAGTAAAAGTTTCTTCAATTGATATCCGTAAATAAAAAGCAGCTTTGAATTCATATACAACCAAACATAAGAGCACAACTACTTCATCTTTTGACATAACCAATACTTAATTGAAATCATCCAAGAAAAGAAGCAAGATCTATCCCCATTTACCACATACAACTCTAAACGTAATTAAACCATACTCACGCCTCAATAATCGTTCGAGGATGAGTCCACGACTCAATCCTCAACTTATCATTTCCTTCTCATCAATTAACATTTACCAATTGCAACACACCATGCAATGCTCTTATGCTCTCATCCCTTTTCTCATGAATCAAAACAATGAATGCACCATGCATGCTCATAATGCACATTGTCATAGCGTATACCGGTATAGCTGAGTGCACACCCGTCGGTATGCACCCTCAATCCCACCCATCCCGTGGCGGGGCCTACTCTTCTTGACTCGCTCCCATTCACCTCAATGAATGGGACTACGAGTAGGACTTTTGTGCTCACTACGGGTGAGCACCGAGGTTCAGATCAACATGGGACGCCTCGTCCATCATGAATACAATTATGCAATTGACGTGGATGCATTTCATCCTCATTCATTTTCACCACACATAGCCATAACCAATATGGAAGTACCAATTAACTTGCTATTTCCCCAATGTGATTCATTCGAGAGTAAATAAAGTCATGAATAAAATTCAGGGAAAGGCATCACATAATTTCTATGAAGTAAATTAAATTTACAGATATGAACTAGGTGATTATAGTGCAAGCTTGTCCCTACACTTGCATCAACTTACCCATACTAGTTAAATACAATTTAAGTAATGCAATGCAATAAATGGGAATTGGATAACTTACCAATTTGCTAACATTCATCCATTCTCATCACCATACTAACAACTTCTAGACATGCTAATAAACATAATCACTTCATTAGAATTTTCATAATCTTATCGCAAACAAAGCATTTAACATCCTAACAACGCTCTAGGAGTTGCACTTGCCTTTACCGATGGAAAATGGGCGGCATTTGGAATCTTAGCGCTCGCATGACTTCCCAAGATTAAAGAAAGCTGAATTTAGAACACATACACACAATATAACTTAAGACAACAAACCACATAAATAAAATCACTAGAACTAGTGCCATTTAATCTCGAGAAGATGCAACTTGAAAACATGGGATAGCCGATTTGATAGTGTGATAAAATTCACAAAACAAGAAGTCAAGTGCAAGCTAAAATCACAATGAAATCAGATGAAAAACATTCCACAAACTCGGTCCATGGAAACACCACCAGTTCTGGCGAGGGATCTCTACTTGGTGTTTGGTAGTCTATTGATCAGCTTTAATATTCAACATTAAATGCAAATAAAGAAGTAGAGTGGATAGACCGAGAGAGATCTTTTAATAATATAGTACATAGCCTTTTCTAGGCTAAACACATCTTAGAAACACCAATAAAACAAACATGGTTGGTCAGATAGCATACGGATCCCACACACATGAGCTTATCCTGTTGATGCCAAGGATGACTAGAATCTGGTATTCTGGAGTTGTATGGCCAGCCCTCGAATTGATTTGCCCTATTAAACACTTACTTGTAAAGCACAAGACATTACTACAAGCTATTGACTCCTCTGACTTCGCCATATCTCTTTGTGTGAAGATACCCAAACTTTAGTTTCAACATTTTTACATGGTGACAACAAGTTGGGTGAGAGAATGGTTAAACAGATTCAACTAGTACTACTAGTATAAGGCAATTACAACACTAACTTTGCCAATCTGGTTAGCAGATTCTTTGCTTATCGTGGTTACGGAAGACATATGTTTGAGCTATCTTCTAAGAGTAAGTAAATCTTTCAAATTAAGAGCAATCAAGTGGGGCTTACTCTGTTCATTCACACAACAAATTAGAAAGCACATTAACTTTTCCTTTTAATCAACAAGGCCTTGAAAAAAACAGCATTAATCTCGTGAAAACCTTAGCTAAGCATTTGATCAAACACTTGGCATGCACACATTTCATCAAACACCTTGTCTACCCAATTCATCCACACTAGTATTCCACCTCCACTTACCACACAAGGGAGAGGAAAGAGAGGAGGTGCCTACCGGGTTCTTCTTTGGTTCTTTGGAGGAGGCGCCGGCGTGGAAAAACCAGGGAGAGGTGCCGAAGCTCTTGGTGTTGCTCTGCTTCTTCTTGCTACTTCCTCCGGTCTTGATCTTCTTTGACGCTAGCTTCTTCTTCTTTGAGTCGATGGGGGAGGGGTGCTTAGAGGAGCAGCGCCAGGAGGAGGCTGCGCCAGAAAGGGAAGCAGTGCGGGGAGAGGAGGGCGCTGGGAGGGGGCTGCGAGAAGGGAAGCGGCCAGGAGAGTGGCGCCAGAGTCGGCGACGCTATGGAAATCGCCAGGAGTTGAGGGCGCAGGAATTCGCCAGAAAGTGAACGCCAGAGGAAAAAATCTGCCTCAAGAAATTTCAACCACACAAAGGAGAGAGAGAGGTTAGGAGGAGGAGGAAAAACCAGGGAGGAAAAATGCAAGGCTCGGCCAGGGGAAAAAGTCGGCATCTTCAAGGGCAAGAAGGTAATTTAATAAAAGCCTCTCAAGACTCCAAGCAAGCTCTCGATTTTTGACAAAACGAAATTCTCGATAAAACACACATCAATTAATTTCCCACGATAGCATTCCATCTGAATCAATCAGCAATGCAGAAATTTCAAACAAGGAGCACACCGCAAAAGCTCACTAAAACTTGACGTAAAATAAACAAAAATTCAGTTGAAACCCAACCGATAATAAGCGCTTTTAAAGCTGCGAGGCGACAAAACTTTTCTCCAGAATAAATCCTTGAATCAAGAAAATGAAAACATTTCTGGCAAAAACCTTGGCAAAGAAGATTTGGGGTATTACACCGCGGGTCCCTGGCGGCTGGTGCTAGAGGGCTAAGGATTTGGGAAGTAGGATATTAATTTCTCTTTGTATCTGTTTCACGTTCTTTTGACGGTTTGGCTTTACACGTCAGGAAAATTGTGCGGTTTTGATGCCACAACGGCACCCACTGACCAAATTATAAACTTGACGGCTTGTGCCGGTCAAAAAAAATAATCTTTCTGACGGTACTGTTATAACCGCCAGAAAAATATATTTTTCCTGGCTGTGGTTTCATACCCATCAAAAAATTATAATTTTCTTGACATCGCCAAAACTCCCATCAATAAAATATGAATGCCTCACAGGCTTGGTGGGCCTGTTAGGAAAAAGCGAGACAGTAAGGATTATCATTTTTACGGTGGTGTTTGCTCGAGATATTTTTCATATAAATGAACGTTAGTGTCTTATATTAAAATATTTTAACATAGTATGAATATGAGTTATTTTCACATATTCTGGGAGGACATCATTTTCCAAGATCCTAGGTTTTGGTTTTACTAGATTTGAAGTTCATTTGCACAAACTATGGTCATTTGAAATTTGTATGTATTGAAACTTTGTCTTTTAGACACACGGTCAAACCAAGTTAGAATCTGAATATTTTTATATATTTGGTACCCTTGTGACCTCAGTAGTATAACTAAACTAGTTTCACCACATTTTGAGCTCATTTGTTTCATATTTTAACCCCTTTGATTCTTGCATGCAAGTGAGGTCCTACTATAAATTTTTTTATTCAAATTACATTCAAATCTAAATGTTTATGCAAAATAGAACATACAAGGTTCCAAAAATATATGTGATTTATTCCTTGATTTTTGGAACTAAGGATTGCATAGTTGTTTCATAACATCTAAAGAGGGACTTTTATTCAAACTCAATTTGAATGATTAATCTGCAAGTAACATATGAATTTTTATTGCATATTTTGAATCCTTCTTCGCTTAACTCGAATTTAGAAACTGAGGTTGCATCATTTGGACATCTCTAGCAAAAGATATGAGCGTTTGAATCACATTAGGCAAAAATGAAAAATAAAAAGCAACAAGCGAGAATCGAATCCAAGATCTCTCGGTTGTGGAGCAACTCTACCCTTGGACCAAGTACTTTCTTGTGACAATGTTCCATGCCAAAATATTAGACGACCTCCACTTACCCTAAAGCTTCCTTGGAGCGGCAATGGAGTTTGGCGATGGCGACACTAGGTTTGGATGTTACCAAGGGATGGTGCTGGAGGGACAAGGAAGCGACAAAGGGACTCGGCCGATCTAGGGCGGAGGAAGCGCCTTGAGCGGAAAGGAGGAGAAGAGCCTTTGCTAGCCAACGCCAGACGTGAAATGGAGCTTCTAGTGTAGTGTCCTTCCTCGAGAGAAGCGCAAACCGGCTGAGCCGGGGGTTAGAGAGCTAGAGGAAGCATTGTCATTGGGTGGTCTAGTCTGAGCTCACTTGAGATGAATCCTACACAAAGAGCGTGGCTCGTCATTGCTTCTACGGATCGAGTCTGACAGGAGGAAAGGCAGCGAGCAAAAGAGCTGGGAGAGGTAGCTTCGGTGACTTTATGGCAATGCGACGGAGCGTGCGAGGTGTAGCATGGGCACACTGGCGAAGCTGGTGAGAGTTCAGGTCGCTGCAGCCGTGTGGTGCAAGACCTCTGGGAAGAAGACATCGTCGGCAAGCAGCTGCTTGGCATGTGCTTCAGGCAGAGACTAGAGGGGGAGAGAGGGAGAAGTGAGGAGGAGAGGTGGTGAGGGTCCAAGACGGCGTGAAATCCTCAAACAGTGACACGGCTGAAGGTTACATCGAGTGCAACGGTAGCTTTTGGCAGATGAACTTATTTATGGCAAATTCGGGTTTAGGATTTGGGCAGGCTAATTTGGAGTGATAGAATGGTTTGAAAATTTTGCAAACTTTTATGCAGGTAGCCCGAGGTATGTACTTTCCATTTTATTTGTTTTCATCTCATTTTCTATTGTGATTTATGAACAGTAATTCTTCAAACTTTACTGGTTTTCTATCCATGTTTCATTTTATTTGAGGTTAAATATGAATTCAAGAATTCTTGAAACTTTTCGAGGGGCTTTGCTATGGGCTAGGATGTCTAGTATAAAATTTCCAGATCCAAATCATGCACATTTATTTTATATTAATTCTGACATTGTAGATTTTAGGTTTTCACATTCTCGGTTCTGAATTTTAATAGGCACTAGATGCGGTTGTTAATTTTGATATTTTTACCAGTGGTTAATAATGTTAAGTGGTGGGTATGGTAAAATTTTCAATAAGATATAAGCTTTGATTATTTTTTAAAAAATTTCTTTCACATCACTTTTTTGAAGTTCAAACATGTCACTTTATTATTTACTTCTTTACCTAGCTCATTAAAAATCTTTGGACAGCTGAAAAGATGGGAATTCAAAGTAAGATTACTTTATCAACTCATTTTCATGTTTGTTTATTTTGCACAAAAAGTTTTAATGTAGCTACTTGTTCTTTTCTTTTGGTTGACATACTAGAAAATAAAGAAAAAGATAATATTTAAAATGAAAATCTTGGCTTCAGTTAAAATGTTTACTCAATTCTATTTTTAAAATTCTAAACTTTCATTTTTACTATTTTTAGAATTTTTGGGATGTTACAAAAATTGTTTCTTGAAAATTTGAAAATGTGTTTGGATATGATATTGATGGTTGCTGATATTTTTGTTAAAAATCCAAAATAAAACTATGATTTTGATGTAGGCAATTATTGGCAATAGCCAGATGTACAAGTGGATTGTACATAGTGTAGGAGGAGTATTGCCCGTGTCAGATTAAGGACCAAATAATAGGACGCTATTGATCCAAAAGTCCGTGCAACCACAAGTCTTTGGGTTAGGCGGTCTTAACCTATTAAGTTATTTAGATGTGGCTTTGCATTTTGCAAAGTGGGAGATTACAGCATTCCCTTCTAGGTCTGCTTGTAGGGGTTTTTACTTACCAATGCAATGGTGTACACCTTACTCGGGGCCGAAACCTTTATTGCGAAGTGCAGCTCATTTTTCTATTTTAAAAGACAGGGTCTATCTGCTATTTATGTTTCTTCAACATAGCAAGGGTTAACGTCATTGGGCTGATGCAAAGTCATGTCTAAGTAATGTAATGGTTCTGTATGATCTCTCTGCGGCACACCAAAGGAAGTGTGTCAGTTGCGCTGCACAAAGAGTTGATCATTACTTGTGGGTAATGCTATATACCTCACTGAGTTTAAATCTAATCGATTAGTCAGCTTCCATGATTATCGGCATTGGTGAAGTCATCCATTGTTAAACTTTGGTATTTTCTAAAAATGGGTTTTGATTTGAAACTTGTTTTTGCAATTTGTTACTTTATGTCAGCTAGACGGACATTGTTGGATTTCATATTTAGATTATTGGATGAATGATTATGTCTTCATGTCAATGGATCGACATTGTTGAACGCCATGATTGGATTATGGATTTGATTATTGGATTATTCAATGCTATGAATATTTACTCTGAGTTGTGAAATAAATTGTAATAATAGTTTTCGCATTAATATTATGATGTATGGTTGTTATTCTAATTGTTATAAATGTGAGTACTAGCTAGTAATCCAAGAACTAGTACAGTATTCACATTAGATTCTCATTTTAGCATTTTATAATAAAATGAGGGTTGTTTCAAAAATCAACATGGGATGGTTAGAACGAATTAGTTGCTTAGCCATGCCACGTCATCGCATGTACTTGAATCATCGATAAATAATCTTGACTAATGGAATATGGAAAAATGTTATGAACTTGTGTGTCATGTGTGGTCACACAATGAGATTGAATTATTGTGGCGATGGATGTTACGCAACGTTATTGAATTGTTGATGGCACATGATGCTAGGTAATCAACTAGGGTGGTTATGATTTAGATTGGGGCAATGTAACATCCTAAAATTTTAAAATAAAGTAAGAAATTAAAATTCAGAATTAAATTATATTTATTGATGCTTTTCTAAATTTCCTGAATTTTTCTTGATTTTTGCTTCATTGGAAAAATCTTTTCAAGTAATAGGTGAATGATAAAAATAAAATCTTAAGTCAATAAAATAAAAAATCCTGGATAATCTCAAGAATACACTAGAACTCCAATTTTAAATTTTAAAATGTCATATCCAACATTTATGCACGAAATAGAAACTCATTTAATGAACCAAGACTTGCAATAGTAGTATTTTCGAAGTTAATAAAAATAATCATGACTTCTATCCAGCTGAAAATTTAATATTATATTCTGGAGTAATAAATGAATCTACATTAAACATTTCAGAAATTAATAAATTTTTTGTGATATTTAAATTTTCAAAAATAGAGATTAAAAATCTAGTAATCTGAATGTCGAATTTTAATAAATTAAATAATAACCATATAAATCTGAAACTTTTCTTTGAAGTATAATGGCATCAGTATGAACTCATATAAAAGTTTCAAAAGTTTTAAAGTGTCGATAAATCAAAACTAAAAAGCGTGCGAGCGTCTTGCCGAATGTTTATAAATTACGTGAGCAATATTTTTTCGAAATTTATCAAGATGCGATAGCTGCCTTTCAATCACACAGAAAAATGTTCATAAATTATGGATGAGACTTATAACCAATTCAGTGCATTCAATTTTGTCCTGTTACTGACCCGACTCATGGTTTTGCTTCGCTTCCGTCGTTTCTTTCTCTCGCCGTGGACCCCATTTCCTGTTTAGGCCCACACGGCAACATCCCTTTCCCTATTATCTTCTACCTCCAGTCCTTGCGCCCCAAAGCAAATCCTCTGTGCACCATTGTAGCCTGCATCATTCCCTTGTCTGTAGTATAAGCCACCGAAGCATTGGCCTTAACTCCTCTACGCCATGATTGCGCCTCACTTCCCACGCCGACCATCATTGCTCCTGTCTTTGTCGGTCATAAGAAACCGATGAAGAACCCATCTGAGACTAAGCTCACCTGAGACCGAATTCATACTTTTCCCTCGACTATAAATAGCGTTCAGTGATCGCTTGAGACCACGCATCATCTTCCCTCATCTTTCTCTCACTCTCTTCCAGCCAAGCGCCCAAGGTCTCGCTCAATTCCACCATGGCCGAAACCTTCAAAGCTCAAAGTCAAAACCGAATTAGCCAACCTAATGCATAATTTCTGAATTCCATCAGCCATAGCATCGATGAGTTCCCAATAAACAAAAGCCCTCAAAACATCCCGAGCTCTTCATGTGAAATCTCACCGCCGCCATGCTCCTTCTTCCCCAACTCCGGCGGCTCGGTGGCGGAGCTCTCGCCACTCTCCGGTCAAAAGAAGTTCAAAATGGAACCACTGTGACCCATAGATACAAGAACGCTACTCATTCAAGCTCCCTTACCTTGGTTCTCGCTCCCAGCAGACCCGCCATTACCGCCATCATTTGAGCTCGGTGGCTTACCAACTGCTCGCCTCGCCAAATTGGTTCCACCTCGAATGCATCTCGTCGAGATCTAGCTCCTCAATGCCTCACCATCGCCGAAAATTGCCAGAGAGCCATCATTTGGTGAAGCCTAGGCGATACTACATTCGGGTCATTGCGAGCCCCACTAGTCAAGAGCACAAAAGACTTCAATTCAACGGTAAAGACGCCTCCGGCAAGAAAGCGTGCTTTGCTATTTTTGCAACCCTTGCCTATTTCAATTAGCTATATCTGTGTGAGAGCCGCCCAGATCCGTCCTCGGGTTATTCAATGCGTTCGCCCTCATCAGTTTGGAGGCTAGCAACGGAATCATCGATGGTGCTCACGATGCTAACACACAAGCCCAATTAGGACAACAATGATCCCATTGAATAACTCGACAACAATCCGGTATTCCCCGTTGTCGACCAAGCTCGCCAGGGATCACCCTCATACCGGTTTCCATTGCCATATCAATTCAATTCGCAAAAAGGGGGCAACGAACCCAACTTTACGACCAAACACGCGCCGCGGTAGCACAACAAAACGACTAAAAACCAAGGCACAAAGACAAACCAGACAACCACACAAGGCAAGAACTAACAACAACAGATTAAGACTCACAAATCAGACAATTCACAAGATCCTGCCTAGACTCAGAAATTCTATAAAATTTTGGCATGACGCCTCTAGAAGTAAGGACATCCACTCAGCAGACAGAAGAACAATTAACTAAACCAAATATAGCACAACAACAACAACATAGCATAAAGATCAGCATGGATAGAAGTAACATCCCAGACATGAGTTGAGCATGAGAATACATCAAGGTTCAACAACGGAAGTAGCCAAGTAATTAAACATAGCCATAACATAGTTTTGAAGGCTGTCTATACAACAAAATGAACGAACAACCACCATAATAAACCAAAAGTATGACATCTCCGGAAGTGTCCTCGCCTTGAACACTTCCGGCGTTCTAACGTCGAGCATTAGCCCTATTCGGTGCCCGCCGACCCAGGAGGCAATACGGATAGAACTCACATCCGTCGATGTCCTCACCGAAAACCACAAAGCGAAGCATGAGTACAAAAGGAACTCGCAAGACTTACCCGTGGTCCATATACGACCGACTTGAAGGCATATGCATTGGGATGTAGCAAGGAGTAAGCTTAAGGTAACAAGTGCATAAAAGCTTAACTTTAGTTCATATTCACATTCAACTACTCAATTTACAATTTTTATAGCGTTTATGAACAGCACCTACTATTAGAGTGAAATCTGAAATTTTACATGAAAGAGAGCAAGTAATAACATGAACAAGTATCAACATCAAGTATACCAACTAATTTCAAGTTTAAGTTGTTACTACGCTAAAATGTCGGATGATACAAGCGTGCTCATATCCGAGAGCGCGGCAATTCGAATCGCTTATTCACCCTACAGGGGATCATCAATCGCACGACATGTGCCACAAGGAACCTCATGTCAACCCTCCTCCCATCCATACATACTCGTTGAACCATCTTCATGCGGTCCGAGCACCTAGCACCCCCTCGAGCGGCTCAAGCCTCGCTTAGCCCTCGAGAGTCGGCCTAAGCCTCGCCCTCAACCACGTCCAACCGCATGAGGGCATGACCCATCGGCGAGATGGCATGAAAGGGTGGCTTACCTTACCATTATATCGAGCATCACGATCAACAAGGTGTGCTCGATCAACATGGCAAACAACGGATCGGTCCTTCACTAACACAGGCGAGACTACAACATTTGAGTCTCCACACCCAAATGAATCCAACCCTCTCGCCTGGTCTCAATTTTACATTTCAGAACATAATCATATCCATTGCAACCCAATAGTGTGAAGTAATTATTCTCAAGTGATGAAACCATCCACCACTTGGCCCATACCCGACATCTAAGCAAACTAAGCATGGACACAATATAATTACCCATATACTAGCTCCAAGGGAGGTGTTCAACAGTTATCATTGAGTGTATGTGCAGCAATTAGGATCTAGTCCTTTCCCACATTTCAATTCCTAATGCAAGATGTAATCATCCAATAAGTAGTTTATTCGCAAAAATACAATTATATATAAGGTTCAAAATGCTTAGGTGCTTGCCTTGAGCTTCTGCCGGATTCTCAATAACAATTGGCTCTCCGGTACCCCCCTCGGTCACAGCCGCATCAACCTCCGTGTGCTCGGTCTCTACACGATCACAATGCATGTGTAATGAGATGCATGCAATGCATATGAAATGAAATACTAAATGCAACCCCCAAGACAGTTCAAAAGTGCAAACACTCGAACATAGATTTAAAATCCCTAACTAAACTCTGAACCTCAGCCCCAAAAGTCTGAAATTTCAGCAAAACCGGTTTCAGGACAGACAATGATACAAATGACCATACTTTCTAACGACTTAACCAAATTGAGCAAACTCAGACTCGAAACGACCACAAGACGTAGACCTACAACTTAGCTTTGGCCAATCATCCAGAATCTACCTAGAGAACTCCCAGTTCTATCAGGAACGGAGAGCAGTTTCAGTATCCAAAATTTTCAGAGTTTCAGAACAGCATGCACCATTTTCATCATAAAAATTGCTATACTTAATGGAATTGGGTAAAGGATAACATTTCTACAATATACACGAAATTTCCTATAATTTCTCAGGGAAAGTTAAATTCTAATTTGGCCCCGAAAGAATTTTAATTCGCAGCTCAATTTTTAGCTCCACATTTTCAGCATTCCAGAGCAGTACGCACTAAAATCATCATAACTTTCAGCTGGATTAATGAAATTGGGTGATTCTGGTTGGAAATGAAAGATAATTCCATTGCCCACAACTTTCTCTACAGCCAGCCTAGCAGGAGATGCCCTTAACTTGCTCAAATCAACCTGAAACAGCAGCTACGAAATCTGCTCAAAAATCAGGATTGTGCTCCAAACCCTAGAGTTGTTGTTCCCCTCCCAAATCTCAAATCTCTACTCTCCAAAGCCCCCAAATCCACCATTACTACCCCAAAAACCAGGAAACACTCAACCCTAAAACAAGGAAGCCTTACCTCAAAATCTCACATGGGGAACAAAGAGAAGAGAGGAGGGAGCTGCTGCTTGGAGAAGTGCTGGAGGGAGGCGCCACCAGGGAGGCTGCAGGGAGTGAGGGCCGGCTAGGGAGAGGCAGGAGGGATGGCGCCTACTTGGGGAAGGGCTGGGGAGAGGGGCGGCCAGGGAAGGAGCACTTAGGGAGGCTATGTGGGGGAGGGGAAACTCAGGAGAAGAAGTGCTGATTTGGTTTGCTGCTGCCCCCAAATTCCTTTTGTGTGTTGAGCCCCCTTGACCCCACTAGAAGCAAATGGCTAAGTCCCTAGAATTCAGCACATAGATTCAGTTTTGATGCTATGATTTAAATTAGCATTTGATGTTGGATTGGGCTCAAAACTCAACCATTGTATAGAGAAAAGTTCCTAGTTTGTAACCCACTAACATGCACACTCTAGATCATTATAGATCTCAAGTTACAAGGCTCCAAACTTTGATGAAAAACGTATTTGCACACTGAAATTTCTAGCTCTTAAATTTTGCTAAGTTTGGAAATTCTTCTATGTGGCAGTTTAGGATATTCACTAAAGTTGGAAGTTGATCTCAAAGGCGGCCAAAACTTAGTTGGCGCTAATGTTAGCCGCATGAGCCGAATTCGAATTTGGGGCCATGACAATCTGGTGCAATATTAATTCAATTTTAGTGGAACAAATTTATAAAATCATATAAAATCAGGAATATTTAGAATATACAAAAATATTTAATTTTTAAATCATAGAAAAATTATTAAAATTAAAAATGAGATATATGCTCTATTATGGACCTTATTGCACATATGAAAAATATAATTCCTAAAATCATAAAATAAATTTTCATGTGCCTATGGAACCATAATAAAATCAAATATGCAAAACATTTAATTTTTGAACTCAGTTTAAATTATTTCCTTTATAATCACTAGTAAACCCTAATATGGTCATTAATAAAAATAAAAACATAATAGCTCATAAAATGATGAAATAATTTGTATGAAGTTCCTGTAAATAGGAAGGACCCATGTATATAAAAATATTTAGAATAAGACAAATTTGCATTCTTGTAATGAAAGGAAATGTAAATTATAGCAATAAATAAATATATAATCCATTGCGATTAAAATCAAAATAATTCAAAACCAAATTTAAAACACTTCTAGGATTGTACCCTGCTAATACCTAAAAAAATAAATAAAGAATCATGTATAGTGTAGTCGCAACTTAAAATGGAATCCGACTCAATTTAACATTACTGTTGTAATCATTTAGACTATTTCAACTACAAATAAAATAACTCGTCTAAATGCCAAAACCAATAAAACCTATTTAGAAACACTTTACAACATTCAAGCTACCAATTCCGAAGAAAGAATCTTACTTCAACATGCTTTCCATATTAATCTTGTCAACAAAATAACCCTAAGTGTTCACATTTCTGAAGTCTGTAATATAAATAAACGAACTTTAATTGCAAATGAGAAATGGATAGTTATGATATTTGTATCACTAGAACCTTCTCAAATATTCTAAAAATAAGACCAGTTGTAATACCGCAAATCTTCTTTGCTCGGGTTTTCGCCGAAAATGTTTTCCGCCTTCTTGATTCAAGGTTAGGTAATCCACGTTATTAATCCTATTAAAGGTTTTGGGTTTTCCGTGAAAACCTATCGGAATGATTGTTTTCTCCGAGCAGTATAGTTTTGCGGCAAGTTGTCAATCCTAACAATTGTCATTTCGTGCCAAGAATTTAAATTATTTTGGTTCGGGCTAAGGGTTAAAAGTTTGGACTTTGGTTTTGGAGGGTTTTTTTTAGGAATTTTCCCTTCCTCACCTAATCTCTTTCTCTTTCTTTTATTGTGTGGCTGAGAATCTTGGAGTCAGTCTTTTTCCCCAGCCTGCCGACTCTCAGCCACCTCCTGCAGATTTCCCTAGCTTTCCTCCCATTTTTCCCTCTCCCAGCCGACTCCCCTTCTCCTCTCCCCCACCCGCATGGAGTTCAACTCCTGGCGCCTCCACTCCTTGGCGACTGCCCTCCTGCGCCTCCCCTCTCCTGGCGCCTTGCTCCTGGCAGTGCAGCTCTGGCCGTGCGCCTCCTGAGCTCCCCAGGGCCGCCAGCCAGCGCCCAGCCCGGCAAGTCACAGGCGAACTCCCCTTTTTGGCCAGCGAGCCGTCCCTCCCCTCCTGCGTCAGCATCTCTTCCTTCCTCCTCCTCCTCCAAGGAGACCTAGAGAGGTAAAAATTTCTTCTTGGAGGTGCTCTAATGGGGGTATTTCCTGGTTAGGAAGGTTCTAGGGTTCCTAGATCTGAAATTTTTTGGGGGAAAAGTGATTCTATTTGGAGGGAAATCCTAGTCTCGTTTGGGCTGTGCGCTGTCAGTGCATTGGAGCTTCGATTTGAGGATGCTATAAGCGTTTCCTGGGGGTCGGACTGTTTCGAAAGTTGTAGACAATCGAATTACCTTTCAATAGAGACCAAAATCACTAAATTTTGTTCAGCCGTTTGAAAGTTATGTCCTTTTTACCGAGCACTGTCCAATCTGTGTCGCGATTGGAGCAGTCTGCGTTCAACTGCAGATTAGAGGAACCTAGAGGCCGAATCATGCTTTTCGTATACTTAGGAAAAGGTGGGAAATTTCCTGCCGTTCGAGAAAATGTACTCATTTACTTGATTTGGAGTTGTATAGCCCATGTTATGGCCTGTTGAAGTGTGCGGTCCCGAGCGGCAGATTTCAGGTTTCGGAGTTTGGGGCGATCCGTAGGTTTGATGCCGTTTTGTTTTGGGTTGCTTGCTGTAGTAGCATGTTTTTGAGTGGAGATCATTCTATTGCAGGTGGTGTGAATCCGGGAGCGGCATCGACCTCCTGTCTTAACGCCCCGTGAACGTTAAAGGCAAGTGCATCACTTGTTTGTTTAATATGTGTGTTGATTGATGAAACGTGTGCCTTGCTAATATGACACATTGCTACTTCTTATAACCCAAGATGGTGCTACTAGTATGAATAGGCTAAATTGATTCGTGGAGTTATGAGACTAGTTCAAAAATTGTGAATAGGGTAATTATATGGAAATCGATGAAAGTGAGACTATGTGAAAATGAAAGATGAGAATATGGTTATGAATGTTGAGAATGGAATTTGCATATGTGCATTCATGAAATGCATCGAGCCAGGGCGGTGAGAAAGTCATATGGAATGTATAACTAATCCGGAGTGCTCGGGATCCTACCCCGTAGTCCCATCCACGGTATGGATGGGAGCGGAGAAGTGTAGGACCCGCTACTGGGTAGCGGGCAAGTCCTGCTTCGGTAGGCCCCTTCCACGGGATGGATGGGTTTGAGGGCACGCATCGACGGGTGATGCTCGGCAATATCGGTATGTGCTAAGTAAAGAGAAGAGACATTCATGAGCATGGATGATGCATCATATGTATGAAGATTGAGAATGAGATGAGATATTCTTGAGCTTGCATATTGAATCATGTGGATGAATTATGTGTGTGTTATGTTCTATGATAAGCTTTGTGTGTTAAATGGAAATGTGAGGAGTTGGGATGGAGTCGTGGACTCATCCAAAGAGGTTTAATGAGGTATGTATGTGAGATATGCAACGAGGTAAATGTATTGATATACTTTGTTTCATGTATTGGTTGATTCATATGAGAGTTTTAATCTTGTTGTTGGTTCGAATGTGTTAGTTGGTTAATTATGTTGATTTGATGCATTTTGCTGAGCTTTCGAACTCACGCTTGTTTGTCATTTGTTTTTTTAGGTACCTTGAAGTTGTCGCGCCAGGATGGGTGTAGAGACACAATCACGACTTCGATCACCTTCAACCCACCTAAAATGAATATAGTGTCTGGTCTTAATTAGTGTTGTAATTATGTTATTTGTTGTTGCGGAATTGTTATTTATCAGTTGGTTGTCTGATAATTTCTTTACGCTTCTGCTAGTATATGTCATCTTGGATGACTAGTATTGTGATTATCTTATAACTGTTGTTCATTTGTCTGCGGAGTGGATGTCCGTATGTTTAGGGGAGATGCTGCCGAAATTTTTTAGTGAGTTTGGAAGTTGGTAGCATTCGGGGCTTAGTGTGGAGCCAGGGTGTTACAGTTGGTATCAGAGCGGGCTTCAGGTCCGTGGTGCTTGAACTTAGTGAAATCTGGTAGGGTCAACTAAAATTGTGATTTGGGATAACCTAGAAACATGGCTTAGGTTCATACTTAAAATTTTGCTATAGGATAGCAATAATAAAATTTGATATAGAATGGCTAACTAATTTAAAACTTGACACACTCAAGTTGCAAGAGGAGAGGGTATGGGTATCGTTGCTTTACGCTTAAATGTTGTATTTAAGCTTTGATGTTGATTCCTATATTTGATAATGTACATTGCTATGTTTATGAAAGGAATGAATTGAGTTGTTCTTGTCATTGTGATTAAGTGAGGTGTGGTGTCGAAGGGTTTCGTTCACCTTCTTTTGTTGTGGTGTGGCCTCGAAGAGGCCGTGGTGGTTAGGTAAAGCCACAATCGGAAGTTTGGAGTCTCTCTTTGGTCCGAGTTGTCGCCTTTTGCGATAAAGTTTAGAGAGTGCATGGAAGTTGCGGTTTCTTTTTGGCTCCATTGGTTGGATTCAAATAGCAAGGTTTAGTGATGAATCTTTCGGATTTCTTTTCTTATTACGACGATCGGTTTGGTTGGCTTCCTTGGTCTTAGTTGGTTAAAATCGAAGGAAAAGTGTTTGGTATGGGATTTTCGTTGATTGTTCCTCAACGATTCTTGGTTTGCCTTCTTTGGTTGACGATAAGGAAGAAGAGTTTAGTGTTGCGCCTCTTTTGTTCGCCATTTCGCTTTGGCCTTGGTTTTGTTGGTTGCCTTACGGAGAAAGTTATCAATTTATTTACGTGTTTGTCCTTCTCCTAGGTTAAGCAATTATTGTTGTGTTGTGCCAACCTGGTTGTGTGGGATGGGGTTCCATGTGTTTATAAGAGTAAGGGTATTTGATCTCGTGCGTTTTCTTGCTTGGGAAGCCATCTTTGAAGACCCTCTTCTTTCGGGAAGTTTGGAGTTTGGTGCTTAATTGGTAGAGTTTTTGCTACGAGTCTCGAATTTGGGAGTTGAGCTCTCTTGCAAATTCTGTTGGGTTTTGTTTTTCTTTCTTTTCTGGAAAAGAGAAACTGATTATCGGTGCTCGTTCTTATTCAAGAGCTGAGGTTATCTTTAAAGATTGGGGTTGTATCCTGTTTGTCAAGGGTAGGTGACCCGTGAGGGTTGTGTAGAAATATTATGTCTGTGTTGTGTAGTTAGATCATCGAAATAGACTCCCAGTTTGGTTTGAGCGAGGTTGATGGTTGTTTGAAGACAACTTGAAAGTATTATGTTAATAAAGGAGAATTAAAGGAAATGATAATTGACCTAAAGTGAAGGTTGATTAGTATTGTACGCCAAGTGTTGCGAGTCATGGGAGTAATTGGAAATTGAGATTTTGTAAGAATTGATCCGCTTGAGAGGACCTAGAATTTTACGCTTGGCGAATTATTGATCGCAGAGTGGTGATGTAAAGCAAGTAGTATGATGGTGCGGAGGCATGATGAATGTTGGCTTTTGTTGCTTAGGGTCAATTAAATTGTAAACTAACCAAAATGACTTAATTGGGTTGAAATCAAAGAATGGGAGTATGCGGGGAGACTGTACGAAAGGTTGAGTTTGTCCTTGGCACATGCTTGTCTTTAGTCCGTGATTGAAATGTGACCAGTGGAGTTTGCGTCGAGCGAGTAGAAGTGTTTATTGATGGAGCGAGCTAGGGGTTAGTGAATTGGTGATTTAAGGGTTGTACAAAAAGTAAGTGTTGAAAAGATATGTTTTAGGACTGGAATAGACAATTGTATATGTAATCCCGCAAATCTTCTTTGCCAGGTTTTTCGCCAGAATTGTTTTCCACCTTCTTTATTCCAGATTGTGCCGTCGCGCAGTTAATAATTCTATTAAAAGTCTTGGAATTCTTCCTAGTTTTTTTCAGTTGAGGTATCTTTTGAGCCGTTTTGTTTGGTGGTAAGTTGTTTCTCCACCATGTCATTAGATGCGATTGCATGCATTATGGTGGGGGTTGAGGCTTTGCTTTACTGATTTCGTGAGTTTGGTACGTGAATTTTAGACTTGGAATTGTAACTGTGAAATGGAACTCTGGAATGGATGCTTGAGCTCTTATGTTCCTGAGCATATAAAATATTTGAGGGATGTGCTAGCTTGAACCGGTGGCCATTTTTCTCCAAGCCGACCTCCCCAACCGAATGGATTTTCTCCTGTCGCCCCTCCCACTGGAGCCTTGCCTTCCTGCAGCACCTCCAGGCCGACTCCTTCCCCTCCAGGCCGACTCCTCCCCCTCTAGGCCGGCTCCTCCCTGTGTTCCCCCGTCCAGATTTTCTCCTGTCGCCCCTCCCACTGGAGCCTTGCCTTCCTGCAGCACCTCCAGGCCGACTCCTTCCCCTCCAGGCCGGCTCCTCCCTGTGTTCCCCCGTCCAGGTCAGCAGCAGCAGCAGCAAGTGGCGCAGCCTGGTTTCCCTCTATTGCTCCTCCCTACGCCCTCCCTGCCGGCTGCCTCCGGCCTTGCTCCGGCCCTGCTCCGGCCCGACTCCGGCGACCTCTTCCCCAGGCCGGCGAGCTCCTCCTTCCCCCTCTTGTGGCAGCCCTTCCCTACCTCCCTCTTTCCTCCATGAGCAAGACTTGAGGTGAAAACCCTAAGAATTTGGGGATTTTATTTCTTGCATGCAAGGTGTTTGTGCTAATGCCTAGCTAGGATGCATGATTTTGAGATGTTGGAGGTTGAGGAAATGGAGAGACTAGGGTGATTTGAAATTTTTGGTTCGAGCAGATTTTTGCCCCCTGTTAGAGCTGCTGTTTGAAAATTTTACAAGCGTTTCCTGGGGGTTTGGCTATAACGAATGTTGTAGATAATTGAATTACCTTTCAATAGAGAATGAAATCGCTAAATTCCGTTCAGCCGTTTGAAAGTTATGGCTATTTTAGCGAGTGCTGTCCAGTTTGTGTCGCGATTTGGTTCAGTCTGTGTTCATCTTCGATCTGGGATCTGCGGGTGTGTTGGCTGAGTGATTGGTTGTAATATATATGTAGTTTGTCTCCTCACGGTCGTTATGAGCTCAAGAACTTGAAAATCCAATAAGCCAATCAAAAGTTACGTTATTTAGAAGTCTAGGTGCTGAAATTGGAAATCTGCAGCATGCTCCATTTTTCCGGTCGGAGTTTAGTGTTCGATTTGGAGGCCCTCGAGGTATCTCTCGCATGTTTGGCTTTGAGATACCTAGAGGTCATCCTTTTATGGTTAATTAGGAGTTGAGTTCACTCCATTTGGTTAAGTGAATCAAAAGTTTGGCTCATTGAAAGGCGGCTATCCCCTTTGGTTAGATTTTTCTGTTTTCTGGGATTTCGGAAGTGGGTTGTAGAATCGATCTCGCGCTAAGTCTTGTGGTTACAGTTTGGTTGGCATGTGTTTGAGTGGATTGCCTCTGCTTGCAGGTGGTGGAACCCCAAGCGTGGCATCAACTTCTCGCCAACCAGTTTCAAGAGGTTTAAGGCAAGTGCGTTGTAGTGGTTGTGGCTTAGGTAGCCATTATGTTTTTTTGCAATATTACCGTTACCCTTGTGATGCATTAATATTGTCAGGTTTAATTTTGCAGGCGATATGATGAATGAGAAGGGTTCAATGGTTATGCTATTATTTAAAACAAGTTTATATGCATGTGCAACCCGTATAACTCTTATAGGGTATTTGGTTAACTGCTTGTGTTAAGTATACGCTTACATTATAGTTGTATTCGTGTTTATAAGCACGTCTTGAAGGGTAATTGTCTTTTGATAAAGAGGGTAAGTATTCTGATGCAAGTGCATCGATGTCTGAACGTGTTATGACTTGTTTGATGAACTTTGTGTGCCTTGCCATCATGACATTATGCTGCATCTCTGGATTGAATGTTATGTGCGTTGTTTGATGAATTCCGTCTAGATGCCATGATGATATCTTTCTAAATATTATATCCATCTTCATGCTCGCTAGTTTGATAGGGCTAGTGGGAATACTGAAGGTATGGAATTGGATTTCGAAAATGGTTGATTTATGATCAAGATAGATGGAATTAGTAATTACTCGAGTATTGGTGATGTGAGTATGAATATGAATGTTGAGGAGGTGATTATGAGTGTTGAGAATATGAATATGGAAGTTGATAATTTGGATATGATGTTGAGAATGGTAATTTATGGATGTGAAAAATGAATGTAGTATGCAAATTTGTTTGCGTCGATTGCATTTGTGCAATCATGATGGAAGAAGCGACCCATTACGATGCACGGGCCTCTGTGCTCACATGTAGTGAGCACGAAAGTCCTACCGTGAGTCCTATATCGTGGTTGTATGGGAGCGAGTCGATGAAGTAGGCACCCTCCACCACGAGGTGGAAGGGTGCACTGCGACGGTGTGCACTCGGCCATACCGGTATGTGCTAAAAGAGGAGATGAGCATGCATGATGCATCATATGCATAGAAATTGTGCAATCTGCATTGCATTGTCAATGATAGATCATGTTTTATGAGTTGATTATGATGTATGGATATGAAATTCTTCTTTTGTATGGCATATTTGCATCTGGATTGTATTGACAATGATGGATCATGTTTTATGCATTGGGATTGTTAATTGTTGATTGATGTGAATGAAAGCATGGTTGCGTCGCATCATTTAGCATTTCATTACTCTGCATCGAAGTTGTTAATTGTTGATTTATGTGAATGAAAGCATGATTGCATTGCATAGTGAATGGTAATTGTAGTTCCTGAGTTAATGGTAAGTGCAGGTTGGGGATTGAGTCGTGGACTCATCCGAAGCTGTCAATGGAGGTATGAAAGATAGTTAAACTGTTTCCTGAAGTTTGGAATTTAGTTAATCTGAGTTATGAGATAGCTGTGGAGTTGTCGCTGATTTACATTTATTTTTATTTAATGATTTCAATTTATTAATGGTTGTGTTTAATAATGAAGTAATTGTGTTCCTGCGTTGTGGATTTATTTAAGTTCAGACTGCTTCTTTTATTACGGATGTCAATTAAAAGAACTGTTGCTTTAAGTCTTGAAGTAGTTGTACCTGAGTCGAATTCCTTACTTTTCTACTTGTTGCACTTTGTTGAGTCTTGGACTCACGCTTGTTGTTTCTTGTTTTAGGTACCTAGAAATTTGTCTCGTGGGATGGGAATAGTGGCACGCACGACTTGATCAATAGTTCATTCTTGTCTCATAAAGTTTGGTTGTATCTAAGTGGTTTGTAATATATTAGCCAGTAGTTGCGTAGTTTGCTAATTGCATTTGGTGATGTGATTGATTATCTAAGGACACTGCTAGAATGGGTCATCTGGGAAGGGTGTTTGATATATATTATATCTGCAATGTTTTCTATCTGCTGAGTGGATGTCCTATTTTCTAGAGAGGTCATACCGAAATTTTGTAAATTTTGGTGATTTAGTTTTAAGACGGTTTTAGAAGTTAGTGCTTGGTTGTAGTTAAATTAGCGATAGTATTAGGTTGTTATGTCTTCTTCGGTAATTCTTAGTCCAATTGATTTTTGTTGTGGCGAATTAGCGTGTGTTGGTAACCCTTTGAGTGTGTGGGTCAGAGGGTGTCGCTAGTGAAGCGGGATTTTGGTAGCATCAAGGTAGCGTTGGCGTCGGGGTGTTCTGATATAGGTAATGGATCGTATTATCTTTGAAGTAATAGATAAGCTATTTGTGTTGAGAAAGTGAGCGTGGTTCTCCTTGTTAGTGTTATGAGATGGAGTGCGGATTATGGTTGATGATTATGCGGCTAGTTACGGTTATATGACTAAGAAGAGGAAATTAAGAGAAGATCGGGTTTTGTAAGTCCTGTTCAAAGGTGTTGGACTATTCAGGATTTGATGAGGGCAAGATCCTGAATGGTTAAGAGATTGGAATGCTAGAAATGGTGGGAATCGGGTGGAACCTTCTTTGAGAGATTTGCGGCTTCAATTGATTGTATGATTCGTTGGGAGTGTATGCCTTTTGTTGAAACGTTCTCGTGAGCGGGCAATAGAACTCCCTTGATTAAGTTGCATTTTGGGTCAAGTTGCGGACTTGGCTTTGATGGTCGAAAATGAGGATGAAAGAGTAGTCTTGGAAGTAATCGATTGATGGATTCCGGAATGTGTATGCTTTTGAACTATGCCAATCTGTGGCTTTGGCTAATTTGTTTAGCTTATGTTATGAGTATGGACTTTCACCCAAAAGTATATGAGTGGATCGCGTTCTTTCGCATTCAAATTGAATCATCTTTGGGAACAATATTTAAAAGAAGCAAATGGACATAGTGAGTTGTGTTGGAAACCCTTGAGTTAAGTACTTAATTGGTAACTTTATTATGTTTAGAGTTGGTTTTAATTGGAAAATGAGTGTGGAGTTTGCGAGCTCTTCGAAAGGTGGATCTTATGAATGTTTCATAAGTGCTTTTGTGGTGAAGTGTTTTCTTTGGGGAATGAGTTTCCTTTCTCTTTGAGAGAATTTGTGGTGGTTGTGGGTGCAGATGTTGACTTGGGAATTGGTTTTCTCTTCCAAAATGTTGATTTTGGTAAAGTGGGATGTTTTGCTTTGGTAAAAAGCAAGATGATCTTCTTTGGATTAGTGTGTTGTGTTGCTTTTTAATCGACAGATTCTTCGATGTGAAGCTTCCCACCTTAGGGCTCAAGGTTAGGGAAATGGTTTATGTTGTTAAGAGAATGGAGTTCTCTTCGATTTTGTGGCTGCTTTTGATTAAGATTGTGTGAAGTTTCTCTTCTCAGTTGAGTGAGTCTTCCCTTGTTGCGCATTCTATTGTTTTGATTTCAAGTTGAGGAAAGTGGTTCGCTTTGTAAGAGAATCGAGATTCTTTTCACTCTCTAGTGTGAGTCAAGAAAATGATG
The DNA here is from genome assembly GCA_036346375.1 of Guadua angustifolia. NCBI lineage: Eukaryota > Viridiplantae > Streptophyta > Magnoliopsida > Poales > Poaceae > Guadua > Guadua angustifolia. Next base: position 54,648 of record JAYEVE010000973.1, on the reverse strand, counting down.
GGTCGTGAGTTCTGGTGGAGTGTAATTTAAAGATTACGCTCGTTGCTTGTAACATCCCAAAATTTCATTTCAAAAATAGGATAAAAAAATATTTTAAAATATTATTTTATTGGTTGTCTCAAGTTATTTGTCTTCTCATTATTTTCTCGATTTCTCTAGAGTTCAAAAGAAAAAGACTTTTGCCTATTTTTAGAAAAACTTAAAACTATTTCCTTAAAAAAACCCTATTTAAGTTGGAATTAATTTTAAAAAAATATATCACAAAGAACTTCGGAGAATTTTTCCATTATTTGTTAAAATCCTGATTTCAAAACCTTTCCAAAAGTTTCATTAATTAAAAAATAAACTTTGGAGACAAAGTAAAAGATTTGGTTTTGCTAAAACTATCTTATTTAATATAAATAAACCTAAGGGAATTTCTACGAAATTTCCTACAATTATCAAATTATATATTTTCTAAAGCCTTTTGAAAGCTTTAACAAAATAAAAATGTATGTTGATATAAAAATAAAATATTTGGTGGTACCAAAATATTTTAGTTGATCTTAAAATGTCCTAATTAAACTCCTGAATTTTCTTAGAATTTTTGGGGTTGTTTTAGTATTTTCCAAATTAAATAGATATTAAAAACAATATAAAAGTATTTACTGTACATGAATAAAATTATTATCTTATGCAATAATATTTTATTTGTGTTACTAAGGCTGTGGGTCATGTTCCAGATTTTTTCCGGAATTTTTAACAGTTGTTTGACATTTATTTCGATTTTTCTTGAATGGTTGTTTGATTTTCGGATTAAATAAACAGTAACGCTATAGTAACTCCGGCAGTTTCCAGTCATAACTTCGGCGAGCGTTTTCTGATGATCCGCTGGTCGGATCGTCCTATAAATTGAACCACAGATTCTTACATGCGTTCTATTTACAACCCAATTGGAATTTTCCCCATCTAAGTTCTGGATCTTCCTGTATGAGCCATTCTTTTCAACTCCAGCGAAAATTTCGACGAGCTCTCCTAGTCACTCCTGAACTTATTTCGATCTAAAATTTTTACCAGAGCTTCCTATTGCTATCCTCTACTTTCAGTAAAATCAGATTTTCAAAATACCTAACAGACCACCTCCGGCCACCGATTTCTTTCCCAACTCCAGCGAACTTTTTCCGTTGATCCACCGCTCCTTTGTATCTGAAAATTGAACCCTAGATGCCTCTCCACATTCCCCATATCATACTAAAAGATCAGCATCAGAATCGCAACGGATCTCCCTCGGCAAGCCTTCTTCCCCAACTCCGGTGAGAACTTCGACGAGCTCTACCGGGCGCTCCCGATCTCCGTTCATCCTCAAATGTTTTGTGGAGCACCCCCATGATGTTTGAAACATGCCTGTAAAACAGTTTTGGAAGATTCTCAACAAACAAGCCGCCCTTATCCACTCCCCGCGCCTTATTACAGCGTCGGCTTGTTTGGCGTCGCGTTCCCTGTCAACTCGTCAACTCTTTTCAAGATCCGTCTACGTCACATCATGTCTCAAGGTACCCTCTATCTTCCATCCAAATTTGGTGCAATTTCATCCACTGTATCAAAAGTTATGGCCGCCCAAAGATCAAATCTTGCCGGAGCCTGTTCTCCCTCGTTTCTGTGAGTTTGGCCATGAAATTTTTATGGTAGACTTCCCTTGATATCCCCTACATGTTTCTCACACTAACGCATGGTTTTGACCATGTGATTCTGCGCAGAAAATTCTTTTCTCCGATCAGACTGCGTTGCAGACAGCAGAAATCTTCATCGTGCGTTCCCCATTGATCCAGAAGGTAAAACTCATATCCGTTCATGTCACTTTGTGCCAAATATTCTCAGATAGCTCTGTAAAAAATTTGGTTAGGTTTAAGTCGATACTTTAATAGTTATGATCGTTTGATCTATTAGTTTGAGGCCGATTAATCGGCAGTTTGTGATCAATCCATTGGGTTGCCGCCAAATCCGACTATACCGTTGAGTTCGTGTCGCCACGTTCTACGTGGTGCTCACTTTTCTTTTGCTGTTCCGTACTCCTAAAATTTTAATATTCGTTACCGTCGCCTTTTTGCCACCGCTGTGTGTCATCTTGTGCCGCCAACCATTTTGGTTTATCATGGCCATGTCATTGTGTCCAGTAGATCATTATTCACTATTTTGCTCATCGGTGAAGTTCATTTGATCCCCGGTTGCCGTCAAAACCATATTTTAGAATCTACTCGTCGTCTTTTGGCCTAGTCCTTCGTATCGGTGCGCGTTTCGGTTCGCCATCCTTAGTAACCTTTAATCGCAGAGCCAACCCTACCGATCTACCCTATGTCAAGTGTATCCATCCTTGAATCGTTTTCACATTAACGTTTGATGCGTTAACGTCCGTCGTTAACAACCGCTCTCATCCTGCGTGTGCATGCAAGTAAAGGCCCTAGTGTGATGTCCTTACCTTTTTTATCGCCTTATTGTGATCTAGCCCATCACGTTGAGTGATTATGGTGCAAACTAAACTTTTAGCAACGATTGACGAATGAGAAGATTACTTAAAATTGTAGGAGCCATTATGGCGTCCTTGTCTTGCATCGGAGCATTGCTTTTGATATGTATAGCCCCACATCTACTTGGCGATCTCGAGTCAAGGAGTGTCGCTTTTCTTCTATCTCTGTTTTTATCATCCTTATCCTTCAACTCCTTTTCATTGAGTACAGCTCTTAAGCTCGGTTTGGCTAATTAGATGCGTGGTTAAGGAACCGACCGTTTTCCCATCTTTTAGCATCGGTATATTGCATTCTACACGAAGACAATGGTCAATCGCCAATTTATATCTTGAATCTTTGGGAAACATGACATTTTGGCAAATATCGATTTTGGCAAAATACATCTTGTTCGACAAGTTGGCAGCGATTAACTTTATTTAAAGGAAAAAACCACTAAAATTGGCCAACTTACGATTTAGTGAAAATTATATGGATTCTGCCATTTTTGAATGATCTAACAAGCCATTACTATAAAAATGAACTCAACTTGGCACTCAACTACTATACATTTGGGGTTTTCTTTATTATGCTATCAGAATGCAATATAATGATGTGATGTCATAATTTGTTATATCGGCACTTACTCTTGCAAAGGCGATATAACAATAAAGGAGTAAGGTCAATGGCCAACTTCACGAGGCACCACCGGCGATCAAGTTGATGTCGAGTTTTCCAAAGCGGAACATCTGTTGCAAGTCACCAAAATCGATCGGGCGTAGCAAGTATTCTCGTGTTTGTAGAAATCTGGAGGAGCAGCGGCAGATGCCCTTCACCCCAAGGCGAGATGCCCTCAAGTACCGATCATAGAGTCTCTTCAACTCCCATGGTCCTTTGTTGATCTGCTCCATGGGGAGAAATGGCTTGCCATGCTCATAAGTCTTTAGTGAAGGCATAGTGCGTATGCAGTGGACTTGGCACTCCTCTTTGACTTGGTGGTATTCCGTTCATTGCAATCTACTTCTTTGTTTTCTTTCCAACCAACAACATCGCCCGAAGATGAGGCGTTGTGACGGTTGGAACAGCGGAGGTGGTGCATCGGTGCACAAGGCGCCGTGGCGGAGATCGTCTTTGTGGTGAAAGCGCCGCCCGGGAGAAGATGCGGTTTGTGGTGTAGGCAATTTTGGAAGAAGTAGGGCGTCTTGACTTCTTCTGGCGTGTCGACCTCTCTTGTATCAATGCAATATCTTCCTTGGGCCATACAATAAATGACCCAACTACATCTTGGATGGTCTCTCGTCATCGAAGTCTTGAATGGTAGCTTCCACAAGCCAGGCGCGGAACAAGCACGAAGTCCACTTGCACCTTTCGTGACCAATCGAGACGGAGTTGGTTGTGTATCCGGTGCGGATATGCCACGGACTCCGCCCACTTCGACGACCAAGCCCCTTGCTCCGGATGTGCCGCAGAGCTTGCACTTGGTTGCCTCGTGATATCATCCACGAGGATATCGGGCGTTGGGACTAGCGCTGACCAGCCTTCGCCGGATGTGGGCTGGGCTCGGGTTGTCATCCGACCGCTCTTATGTAGCGCTTTCCGCCTCCTTCTCTTCCCATAGTCTTAAAAACTCTTGTTGGGCAATTTGTCTTAATGTATCGACCATGGTCCTCTTATATCTTTAGCGTGACTTGTATTGGTCTTGATATTCCAGGAACCCATGCTTGAAGCCCACTCGACTTAGGCGCCACGAGTGCGACCTAGGTGTTCCTTGGTTCCCAACGTCGTCGTTAGGTCATCATTCTCCTTATGCAGCGAAAAGATTCCTCCGCTTGCTCGTGCGAGATCTTCTGCGGACTTGGCGAAACTTCGGGACCACAGGGGTCCACCGTGCTTTTGCGACCCTTCTTCTTCTTTGGGTTGGCAAGCTAGGACCCAATTTACGCCTCGCTTCCTTCTGACTCATCAATGGGTTCTCTATCCCGGCGGGCTTTCTCTTCTTCTTTACTCCTCCACTCAACAATCTTAGGGGCATACCCACCTATGCCCGGTGATGGGGGTACTTGTTCTTCTTCGGCGAGGAACGCTGTACACCTCGCTCAATGCTCACTTACCGCTTGTGGTCTTCTGTAGGACAAACTCCGCCCATTCACCGTGGTGATTTTTCCATATTTACGGAATGGTGTCGCTCCGTCTTCACAAAGTACTTGTTCGGCTCATACCTCCGGTTCGAAGCTCTTCCCCATCGCATCCAAGGCATTCTTCTTAGCGATAGCCTCATACTCTGGGCGAACCTTATGATTTTCTGCTTTCGGTCCAAAGGTGTGCCTTTGTCGCGTCGGCCACCTTTGTCCGATTATCAATACGTGATGGAGACATTGTCCTTGACAAAACACCATAGCTATTTGAACTTGGATAGTGCCTCACGAGGTGCTAGGGGCTCTCTAAAGGGTGACCTCGTGATATACCAAGTGCTGTTGGTAACTTGTTCCTCGCCGTTCCCCGTTTTTCGTTTATGCGAGGTCGTGGTTGTTGCAGTGAGAGAATCACGGGAACATGCCGGAGGTATCTTCAATTACCTCTTGAGCTGCAGCTAGTCGGCGTGATCGCCTTCAGGCCTCTTCATAGAAATAAACACGAGGAATCGCAAACATAAGGAAATGCAATTATGTCACGCCAAGCTATAAATAAAAAAGCTCACTCTTCTTAATACCTCTTCATTGGGATCGTAGTCGAGTTGATTTCCCCACATCGCCGTTACGGTGGTGGGCATGGAAGCTGGCTTGGGCTCTTATGCGATGGCGAGGAACCATCCTTGCCCAAGGACAACGATGGGCTCGGTGTTCTTTCGACCGCGTGGTGCATCATCCTTCTTGGCCAAGTCTTGCGCCTTCGGCATCGCCCTCCTCTTGCAATGGCGTACTACCACCCGAGACCTTTGCAAGCATTCTTTATACCCATCTTACTACAAAACAGATTGCAATGACATCAATTTGAGCCTATTAATATTTACAGTGGGAATTCATTACGGTTTTATTAATTAGCACGTCAAACTCTTTGGTTAAAATTATATCCGAATCAATCGTGCGACAATCGATTTCTACTGAGATGAGGGAATGCTTTCTACATCGAAGAAACAAGAAATAAGGATGGTTGATTCGAAGAAACAACTAAGAAAAAAAGAAACCTCTTTAGTGAGATTATATGAGCAAATTTACGAACAAAATACTTGCCTTGCTAGGCAGTGCGGCGGCGTCGTGAAATTTTACCTTGGTCTTAGGCTTTGCTTGGCGTCGGTGGCGTCCGCGTCGGCAGGTGAGGCTTCGGCGAGTTGGCGGCCCGGCGAAAGTTAAATCGTAGGGCGAGGCTGCGGAGAGGTCACCGGCGAGGCTACGTGGAGGTGTCGGCGTCGGCGAGGTCGAGACTCGACCACCGAGGCCTTGGCGAGGCAACGTCCAGAGCTAACACCACTAAAATCAACTCGGCACTCGTGTCCATACGTTCTCGGTGGGAATGCCTAAAAGATCGGGCAGAGTGGATCATCCTCGCGCTCTACAACAGAGTTCCGAAGCAACTTGTGGAGAGTCATGATATTGAAATGGTCTACTCTCGTCACCATCGGATTGATGGGCTAGCGGTGATGTCATAGGAGGCGAGCTATGGGTCATGGGCTTGGGGTCTCTGGAGTTGTCTCTGCCGCACTAACGGGGTCCACCTCGGACCCTAAAACCCATAGTAGCCTTATTCTCTGTGATCATAGCAATCACAGTGATAAGTGATTGGCCGGAGACCAAAACTCTACATATGTTGTCTAGCTAGGTGCTCTCCTCAAGCACGGGAGGCGATTCCACACTGCCGGACGATCCGTGATGGTTAGGATAACATAGGATCATCCTCTATCGCGTACAACTTTTAGTGAGCTACAACGGAACTACAAATCAGGATGATCCGGTATGTGTAAATATGTATATACGAACCATCCTCTAGGCAAAAAGCCTTGAAGTTATCTTGCGTGCCCGAACTCCACAAGTGAAAGAGTGCAACATAAAATGGCTATACCGTTCGGTACAGATTTAGTGTTGAAGTAATTAATCACCCGCACGGTCCTAAATGTTCACATCGTTCGCGAGGGGTGCTACATTTCACATGGATCGATCGATTACACCGAAAGGAACAACTACAAGTGGCGCAACATTCAGATAACTCGTCCTTACATGAAGATCCGACAAGAGTTAACACCCTCAGCACTACGTGTTCGTACGTTCTCGGGCTAGGAATGCATAAAGATCGGAGCTGGAGCTAGATCGACCTCGCTCACTGTGAGTGGTTTGGCGGGCTCGTGGAGGTCATGATATTGAAATGGTCTACTCTTGTCACCATCGGTGATTGGCTAGCGGTGATGTCGTAGGAGCGAGCTATGGGTCATGGGCTTGGGGGTCTCGAGGGTTGCCTCTACTAGCACTAACAGGTCCACCCTCCACTACAAAGCAGTGAAAAATTAGTGGGTTTTTAAATTCGTGGGCAAAAAAAAACCCACAATTTATATATTAAATTAAATCGGTTTATAAAAAACCCGTATTTAATTAAATTAAATGGGCAAAAAACCCGCAATTTATATTTTAAATCAATCGGTTTTTAAACTAGCGCCTGAATTTAATTAAATCGTCGACCACCTAGCCCACGAATTTATGCGTATTTTAACCTAACTGTCTTAGCGTCTCCCTCTCTCTCTCTCTCTTAGCTCGCCTCTCATCCACCGTAGCGTTCCCCACGCCTTGCCGCGCTTGCAGCGCCCGCCCAGCGCCACCCAGCCGCCAACCTCACCTCCCGCCCGCCGCCCGCCGCCGCCCGCCGTTCCCGCCGCCTTCATAAACTCCCCCCGCGCCTCCTATATATAGCGCGCCAAGCTTCTCGCCCGCCATTGCTTTCCATCTCACCATCGACCTAATCCGTGAAAATGGCGGCCGTGGACAAGGAGTTCGAGGCCTTCTGGAGGCTGCTGCGGCGTCTGGCGGCCAGCGTCTGGCGTGACCAAGCCGTCTTTCGGCGCTGGAGGCCCCCGCCTCCGCCCAGCGCCGCGCCGCCTCCTCGGCGCGTCCGGCGCAAACCGCTTGACCCGCCGCTAGAGAGAATGCTTCCGCACCTTCGATTCCGCATCCACGGCGTCGTCTTGACCCCCACCACCAAGGTCCCTGTCCTATCCTTTCCGCAACCACGCGATTTGCCGAGAACAGTGCTTGCTGATTTTCTAACACTTTCGTGTTGTGCAATGAATCGCTTGAAGCGTCCGTTATTAGGTGTCCTGAGGAGGATATATTTGTGGAAAGATTTGATTCGATGCTCCTTTCGAGGGAACAATTTGCCTCGATTGCTGAATAATTTAGACACCTGTTTGGCTTCTATATATATATACATAAAAAAGGAATGCCTTTCTTGATCATCGACATATTATGGTGCATTGTTTACTTGATAATGTTATCTTTTATACATGAACTTTGTCATGTTCAAGCATCTATTATTTGGTTTTCATAAATTCACAAATTTATCAAGCGCTTCTAGGAATCCAACAAAGAAAAAACTTACAATGATGGAGATACCTAGCATTTTCATTCAGGATTAGTCCTTCACTTTCTATGAGGGGCCTCAATCGGCATCGATTCAATTTTCGAGGACAAAGGCAGGTTGCGGTGGGATGTGGCAATGGTTGGATATCCATTGCACTTGCGAAAAAAGTGGTCCCCTTTGAAGGTTGGCATCTCTTGTCCTCTAGACATTTTGTTTTATTGTTGTTGTTGCGAAGTGGGGCTGCGACACTTAAGACATTTACTCGGGTTACAAGATATAATACTTTTGGACTTTTGGTAATCAGCTGTCGTTCTAACTTGCTCGGTACATATGAGAATGAGAGAACAACATCCATTGAGCATATTGCTTTCAAATTTTGAGCAAGACACTAATCTAATGCGACATAATTGTTCCTACTGTCTTTGAAACGATATCGTCCTTTGAGAAGGGGAGGGATAACATGTACCTTAGTAGTTTGAACTGCACATATCGGTATATCAAATTGGTTTTGCTTTCAGCTCGAAATTATCTTAGCGAGTTCGACATTTATTTTTGTCGAGAATCCAAAAGTGAGCATTGTTCCTTTCTTTGAAGGTCTATAGTGCGGATATAAACCAAGAGTGTCAAGATTGCATGGATAAACCTTTACTTGAATGCACTGAGCGACGATGGACTCCCAATCTATGATGGGGAGGAAAACATTGCTTGATAGAGTTGAATTCTATAGTGCGATCTTCTTTCTTACTTAGAGACAACAAGATAGAACTTGACCGCATTGTTGGATGCATACCACAGTCTTGATGAGTTACCAATTTACCATTTTTGTGAAAGAAACTTATAGTAGATCGGGCGGTGGAAAATGCTTACTCTCAAAATCTGTTTTGATTCTTAACCCAAATCGGAGGCAATGTCAAAGATTATAACAGAAAATTCAAGTGAGGAGTTCTTGTATTCCTTGAGTAATTCTTGTACTCTGCGGGTATGTTGTAAGACATATTCTATGTGTTAATCACTTAATGAAAATAGATTGATATCGTGAAACTTAAGCCATTCCATTTACCTAATACTAATGGTGATTTGTCTATAAGAAATTTCTCTAGTTGGGGTAGAGGATCATGATTCATGAGTGTGAAATGTATCTTCTTTATAAATAATGTAACGTCTATTGACTTGGTCCCACGGTCATCTGTTTGACTCTGAGATGGTTAGGAATAGCGATGTTGCCGGTCTATATTGATAGGGAACAGCAGATAAAATGATGGATACTAGGATTTCTTATTTGGGCGATAATCCATATATCAAATTCCTCACATCAACTTCCACGTGTTGCATAACTTTGTTATGTTAAGGACAAATGTGATTAGTACATTAAACTTGCCTATAACAATGATTTACGGCATATGGAAGTATTATCGGCGATATTCAAATGCTTATCTGTTGAAGCACAAAAGTTTTGATCAGTTGCTAATCATTTGATAATCTTAAAGCTATGATGTTACGTAATGTTAAGTTAATATTTCTTACAATGGCTGATTGTACTACTCCGTTTCATACATTCATTTGTTATGTTTATGAACTTAGTACATACCTTCTTGCATCCGGGTTTTGTTGAGGACCAATTTGGTCTTGGGTTGATTGCTCAGGCGTTGAAGAAGGGATAAGCGTCATAAAGCCTATGGGCTTAGATATGAGTAAAAACATCTACCGATCGTCACTCGGGCACTTTCGGCAAAGGAGGCTATTCGAAGGAGAGTCGCCATACTTCTCATTTCTCAAGCAATTTTTTGACTTTGTAACTTTAGAAGGTTAGAGTGTGCGATCTGTTTAATCATATATGTACACTTGTCTTGTAGTCTAACTTGCTCTTAATAGAGAATGTACCATAGTCATAGTCTACTCTAAATAGAGAATTGGTAGTAGCTAGTTAGCAACATACACTTGTGCCATCAATACCACAGTATCTTACGTGTAAAATTTTCATTTCTTCGTGATACTAGCTAGTCAAAATGTCATCTGAATACATCCGTCCTTTGTATAAAAGTGAAGATTTGATCTTTGTAGGTAAGGCCCTCATTGAATGGGTATATTATATTCATGCCTTGCCCACAATGGCACACCAATTATTTCTTTTGGTGCCAATGTGCATTAGGTGTTCATGTTTGTGCATTGCATGTCCACAAATACTGCATGCTCATGGCTTAAGTTTCACGCATTTGAATGTGCTCCTTTTTGGCCAAAATAAAAAAAGATTTATTCAAGCGCAAGTTTTTTTAGTAATATCACAATAGTTCTTTCAATATTTGTCTTGCATCCTTGTACTCTTGAAATACCTCGGTTCCTTGAACAAGAAATAAGTTCAAGCATTCATCTTGAATTCTAAAGTAGTTGCAAGATATTGTTAATGTTTAAGTTCAAAGTCTAAAGTAAATGCTATGCGGTTTGCGGTCTCTATATTCTCTCTTGTCATTAGTATCAATCCATTATAGAAAATGGAATGCGAGGGGTATCACTTTATTATAGACTTTCCATTTTCATCATCAAACTCCAATCGGCAATACATTTTCTTCTTTGCATTAATTTGTTTTACATTCTAAGTGCCTAAGTGGTTGTTATTGTGCCTTTTCCTACAAATCTCAGTGAGGTATTTGAAGCTATGGATATAATAAGCGGGGAAAGAGCAGCACTTAAGAAAATCAAGCTAGATGATGGCAAAGAAGGGGTAAGCTTCACGATCTCAACAAGGCTATTGTTACTCTTTTATGTTGAGCAAACACATTCTTTGATGCCTCTGAACTGATTCGATACCTTTGTAGTTTCACGCTAAATCTTGCGTGAGATTAAACTCATTTGGTAGAAGTTACGACGACTCATTGAAATTTGAGATGTACTAGAAAGAGGCCGCGATCTGTGATATCTGCTCTCTTAGGTTGTATTGTCTTGATCTTTTATCTCTTTCTTGTGTGGTATGTACATTTATTTTAAGGATAATCATAGTAATAGAGTGGCGAGATTGGCATCATTTCCCATGTATAATCATAGTAATGGAAAGGGGCTATTTAGCCTTTGTTTCACACTAACGCTCTACACATGTTAACCATAGGACCGGAAGAAGTGCAGGTGGAGGAGATCTTGGGAAAACCAAATTGCGGAGCTCAGGATAGAGCCACTACTAGAAAGCGATCTTTCATACCGATTCATCGGTCGATTAGCCTGACAAGGGACTAATAGTAGCACAATAGTCGGTTACGTGGCTACTAGGCTAAAAGCGTGATTTTTCGCTCACATTAGTCGGTTAAGTGCCGCCAGCGGAACCGAAGAATCTTAGCGAGCGGTATGCGGGCACACATTAGTCGGGTTAGTGTATTCTGACGGGACTAAAAATAAACTTTAGTCGGTTAGGTATTCGAACCGGACTAAAAGTACCTGCTAATCCGGGTTAGTATTCTGACCGGGTACTAAAAACTCGTTCGGCTTCATACTTTAAAAGGTATGCATATCCTAGTCTATTCAATACACATGGGTGGGTGGGTTGGTAGTGTCTGTGGTGGCATCACGAGGAGGTTCGAGTTTAGTCTTGAGTTAGTCATAATTTTTGATATGCGAGAGGGCTTTAGTCCGGTTAGAGACAGGGACTAAAGGTCTATACTCTATCGATCCCGGATAAATTTGTCGGTTTAATAACCCAGGGACTAAAAACCGATTACCAGCGGACTAAAGCCCATTTAATGTATTAGTGAGCATGAGGAAGAATTCAAAAGATAACCTATCTGAGGAGCTTGAATACGAAGAAGAAGGCTGAATCATCATCGGTTGAATAAGCTGTGATAGTAATCCTTCCAAGTGCAATACTAATCCTATTTAGCATCCTAGCGGATTATATTTTTGGGTAGGCATGATTAGGAGGGTGTGTTTTCTTGATTTGTAATGTGTTATGCGTCATTGTGTAGTTTACAAATTGCCGTTGGATGTGTTGTGCGTCATTGTATAGTTTACAAATTGCCGTTGGATGTGTGATTGATTATCTAAGGATGCGCTAGAATATCTTCTTTTGGTTTGAGATTGATATATATATTATAGCGCAAATGTTTTTTATGTTGAGTGGATGTCCTATTTACTAGAGAGGTTATGCGAAATTTTGTATATTCGGTGACTTAGTTTTAAGCGGTTTTAAAGAGTTAAAGGTTGGTTTCATTATTTGATTTCTGCTATGTGTTATGTGGCATGTCTTGTATTTTGGTTAATAATCCAAGAGACATTGTGGAATTTGTGGTCAAATTGAGTGAGGAAAATATGAACATACCTAAGGAAGAAGGCATGGGGAAGAAATTCAAGTTGACAACTATAATTGGAACGACAAACATGCACTTGTTTGACTCAGATGGTAAAATTCGAAAGTATGACACTCCGAGAGGAAAGTAAGTATCTAGCATCTACCTATTTTGTTGCTACAGACCACCTTGGCATCAGGTCCTTTGAAATTATGTTGAGTGCAGATCATTTCTTTATATATGTTGTTCTATTTGCGAATACCACATTAACTAATTTATGTTGTGCGAGGAAGCTTTATTGGAAAATATTAATTTGGAGCTCCACAAGATTAATAACAAAGTTAGGTTTATTCCTCGATGCCATCTCGATTCGATCTCAACTTGTGAAACTTCAGGTTGCATTGTTGCTCATATTTTGAACTAATAAAATTTCAGGACCATGATGGTTCCCACATCAAAGGGCTGTTGATCAACTTCATTCACTCGTTTTGGCCATCTCTTCTAAAAGTTCCATCTTTCCTAGTTGAGTTCATCACTTCGATTATCAAGGTAGGTATCTCTTGGGGCTCATCTGTCAGATACTCAGATGCATCTTTTCTAAAGTTGCATACCAAATCTTTCATTAGAAGGAGTTATTGCTCTGTGCAGATTAATATATGTTATAAAATGGCTGATTTGCATCAATAATAATACTACGATATAATGCAAGGCACTCCTTCTAAAGATGATAAAAGATCAACAATTTCTCAAGTTGCGAGGATCAAGGTACAATCTCTCTATCCTCATATATGTCTTACTCTTTCTTCTAAAACATTAAATGAGAGGTGGTGAAATTATCTACCTGAATGTAGAATTGCAAAAGTTGATGTCAAAGTCCAAAGTCTGATTTATACGGAGAAAGAATCGGTAGAAGTGAATGGGAGCAAGGGTTCCCTGTGCACAACGCCTCCAAGATTCCAAACTCCTTTCTTGAATGAAAACCTGCATTGTAGCCCATCCATGATGCAAAAAAATGCGAGGTTCTATTTTATTTACTGCAATATTATACTCTTTTAGGTCATTTTCATTTTATGCTAAAGCTTGTTCCTACTTGATTTATCTGATTGCCTTCATCGAGTATTGTGATTTATATTATTGCCAAGGTTACATTCTCTGCTTGCAAAATTTGCATTGTTTATTTTCGTACCAGTTGGTTCCAAAACGTGCTTAGTGTTTGTACTTGCTGATTTCATAATAAAGCTTGTGAGGAAAGGCTATATGCTTATATCCATTCATAATATAAAACTTCAGTTTGGAGTAATAATTGTTTAAAAATATTATATGGTAGACCAAACTCAAAATTCTATCTTAAGATCCAGATTGCCATAGTGAAGAGATCTATTATGCTAGTGTAGAAGTGTCTAATGACTCATCTCTTAAACTATATGCTCAATTAGCACCCTAAGTTAAGAGCATCTAATCTGAAAGCGATAAGCACTAAACTACGTGTGTAAATTTAAATCGTCTTTGCCTTTTGAATTTGTGACTATATTACTAGTCTTTGGAGTGCTTGTTTTTCATTGGTTTGTCTTGGTGCTTAAATTGCAATTTCATAGGTTTTCAACTAATTGACATGATAAGTATTAAGTAGATTGCAACAATCGATTCTTAAACTAATGTTTTTATCTATAATAAATTACCTAAAATGCTAGGAAAATAATACAAATAGCTTTTGTGATCCGTCTTTTATGAGGAATTTTTTTATCTGCTTTAGTTTTGTGTACCTTTGTTCATGCTGTCAACCTCCCTTCTTAGGATTGCAACGTGTACTAAACATAAATTCCTTCCTGTAATCACTTATCACTCAATTACCAAGCTGTTAGTTCTGTAAATGTATTGAGTGTGATCGATATGGATATATATATATATATATTTTGTATAAATGTTGATAAATTAAGTGGGCCATTTAAAACCCACAATTTATGATTAAGTCGTGGTACCCATGAATTTAAGTTAAATAAATGGGTTTTTTAGCCCACAATTTATGATTAAATAAATGGGTTTTTTATTTTGCAATTTATGATTAAATAAATGGGTTTTTCATTACAATTTAAGATTAAATAAATGGGTTTTTATTACAATTTATGATTAAATCGTGGGTTTTTATTGCAATTTATGATTAAGTAAATGTGGTTTTTTTCATTAACTCCATTTAATTTAATTTGAATAAATGGGTACCCACGAATTTAATTGATTAATTTAAATCGAGTTAAATTAGTGAACTAAATTGACGGTTTGCCTACAATTTAACTTAAATTCGTGGGTTTTGGCCTAAATTCGTGGGTTTTTGGCCCACGAAATTTTCCCTATTTCTTGTAGTGCTCGGACCCTAAAAACCCATAGCAGCCTTATTCTCTGTGATCATAGCAATCCTGGCAGATAAAGTGATTAGTAGAGACCAAAGCTCTACACATGTTGTCTAGCTAGCTGCTCTCCTCAAACAGGGAGCCGATTCCACACACCGGACGATCGGCAATGGTTAGGATAGCATGCGAATCATCCTCTATCGTACAACTTTAAATGCGTGGGCTACATGGAACTACAAATCGAGGATGATCCGGTATGTGTAAATATATGTATCTGGGACCATCCTCCCGACAAAAAGCCTTGATCTGATTGTCATGAAAGAGTACAAAGTTAAATAAAATTGTCATGAAATGCATCGTTCCAATCTAAGCGAACAATGAAATCAAATACAACATATCAAGCAAGTTAGAGTGCATAACAACCGAAAAGACAAGTGGCGCAATAAGCAAAGAACAACTCATCCGTGCTTGGACTAGTACCAAATAGATTGGAGCCAGAGCTGGAGTCTTCCCTATCAGCCTCGCGCTCAACACCGTCGACGTCGGGCTCATCGAGGTTCTCCTCACAGGACTTTGTAGCTTTAGTCTCCTCATCGAGGACACTGTGAACTTTGTTGGTGAAGGGTTTGAACAATCGCTTGGTCACCCGGCAAAGTGTCGATGGGTTATGCATGCGCCTTTGTCGAGTTCGGAGGTTAGATCCACAACACCCATATCGGCAATATTCTCTGTGATTTTAGTAATCACGGCGGTGTGTGTTGAGTCAGGAGGCGATGTTACGTACATGTTGGCGCGATGTTATCCTCATTAGGGGCCTTAGGGGCTGTGGGTGAACTCACGAGGAGCACACTCGGAGGCAATGGCGGATCGTCGTCAACGAGGTCGACACGCGCCGATAGGTGTGGAACTCAGCGATACTACTCTCTGGCCATCTCGTCGATCATGTCGGCATGCGGACGTATGTTAATATCGATCGAGCGCAGGCGAGCATTGTCGATGTGGGTGCATCCGCTAAAGTAGGTGGAGTAGTGGACAATGGAGTGGATGCCTTATCACCGGCTGGTCTGGAGAACATCCCTGTCAAGACCGTAGGTGCAGGTGGGAACATGGACACGGGAGTGGGCAGGAAGCTCCCAGCAGAAGCAAGTGGGGTAGCAATGCCGGTAGCGAGAGGTGGAACTAGAGCTGGCAGCTCAGGCTGTGCAAGACCAACTGCATTGTACAACTGACCAAAGCAGCCTGAGAAGAAAGTGAACATCTGAGCCATTTGCATCTGACCTTATAGCAAAGCTGCTTGGGTCGTCTGCTGATGCAACCTCATCTCCTCTACTAATTGGGTCTGTGTCTCCCGCTGTTGGGCAATTGAAGCTGCCTGAGACTTCTGCAACTCAACAATCGAAGCAATTACATGAGTAAGCTCGGAGGGCTGAAAGCAAGCCGCGATCACGGTGTCACGTCGGGGCTGGCAGCGGTGCAGTTGAGTCATCTCGATCCTCGGTCTGAGCGATCCACTCTTGCGTGGTGCGTGGGCTTGGGTAGTGGAAAGTACTCGGGGTCTTCCTCCTTGTCGTCGTCGTCATCGCAGTCAATATCAATGATCCGCGCCAACCCAGCATGCTCCTTAGCCTCTGCTAGTGCCTAGTCCTCCCTGAGCGGTCTCTCTCAATTCCTCGGTATCTGCTCTGAGCCCTCCTCATGGAGCAGCGGCCTCTGCGTCTCATCATCAAGATGGAGGCATGTCTTGGCGAAGAGCGAACTCACGCTTCGGTACTCCTCATGATGCTCGTCGGGAAGCGAAGGTCTTTGCTTATGTAAGAAATTATATGTGCAAATGGTTGTTGTCGGCCAAACTCATAGCATCTGCAATAGCATCTTCAATCTCACAAATGATAAAGTCGAGAATGTCGAATGGCTCGTGAGATAGGATCGAATAAAGTAGCCCTTCTTTGCAAACTAGTGATTATCTCGGCATTCCCAATCCTCGAGCAACGATGACTTCCTCAAAGCCATGTGGACCGCCTTTGCCTCGAGGTGAGATGGTTTGGATGGCGAAGGGATCCAATGAGGAGCAGCTGCTGGAGCAAGAAATAAATCTGGTCATCTCTGTCGGGAAACACCCTTGGCCTTAACACGACGAGCAAGCATGTCTTTGTCTGCGTACACCACGATGCAAAGTTCGGGTCTCCTCCTCAAAACCAAACAACTCAAGCAAAGTGGACCTGTACACCCTTTGGGGTTCTCCGTCGTGAATGAACTGAATGTATCTGTGCTCTGGGTTGATCCAAACTATGGCATAGAAGTCTCTGACTGTAACATTCCCATTTTTAATTTCCTGAGCTTGAATTTCAAAAATCCGAATCGTGGTAATTTATTTGAATTTAATTTAGCTTAATTTGAATTTTAGAATTTAAAAAGGATTTAATACGATTAAACTATAACTCAAATTAATTATTTCTTATTTTATTTGGGTTCTTTGTGCTTCATTTGATTTTTCTATATTTTTTGGGGATTTTTCCGAATTTATTTTCTATTTATTTTATTTATTTGAAGCTTATTAGGATTTTATGGATTTTCCTAATTCAGAATTTTCTTTTCCCTTATTGGGCCGACTTCCTTGTTCATTCCTCGTGACCACATTCCTTGCTTCGGCCCGTTCCCCAGAAACCTAGCTTTCCATCGTTGATCGTAAAAAGCGGCCACGATCGTAGCCACCCATCGAAAAACCTAACCCTAGCCTCCTTGAACTCGGCGTCCGATCTCGTCGGCGGACCACGAAGAACCACGTCACCAGTTTTGCGCCCTGCCGTGCAGCCCTACCGCCGCCTTGCTTTTCGCGCTTTTCCGCGCCGAGGCTATAAAACTTAGCGCCGCACCTTCCCTAGGTTTTCCACTCGCCTGCTTCGGTTTGCCCTAGGCCTCATCGGTAGAGGTGCCTCCGGCCGGAGATCTTAGTCACCGAAGTTCCGTCGTGAGGCCAAGCCCTTCGCCGCCTCTTCTTCCCTTTCGGTGAGCCTCATTGCATTTCTTGGTACCATTGAGTTCACCTCGTCAACATCTACGATTCACTAACTCTTCTATCGATCCGTCACTTCTTCTCTGTTTTATGTCTCGTCTTCTCGGCCTAGGGTGAAGTAAGCGCCGTCCGCTCGTCGTCGATCTCCCTCGATCAACGATGGCGAGTAGGATCATCCATCGGCGGCGGATCTTCGCCACATATCGGTGAGTTCCCGAGCCAGCGACCTTATTCTTGCCATGTGTCGTCGCGTGTTGCCTCGTATGCATACGTAGCGCCACCTCGAATCTAGCCGCGTATATCGATCGGCGGCAGCCGTCGCTAGTCTTGCCTCGCCGGCGCGGCGTGGCGCCGTGCTAACTGCGTCGGCGCCACATCGTTGCCACGTTAGCGAAAACACGAGTCTAGTCACGTCGATTGCCGTCGACTCACGTCGCCGCCACGTGTGCCCTCGTGCACATGTGTATGCCTCGTCCTTTGCCATGTATCGCCCATGTCATCATGCCCACGCCACGGCCCTAGAGTTCTCCGTGAACTTCGGTTCGCCGTGGGCCGAGCTGATGACAGCGGACCCCGCATGTCAGCGGTACTGTGTTCATTTTCTTTTTCTGATTATTTTCCGAATAACCGAATTTCTAGCCAATCCGGAGCCAACACGTGTCACTCCTTAATATTTTTCTGATTTTCTCCTCCATTTAAATTTCGGAAGCCCCGTTCTCCTCCGTTCGAACTCCGATTTGAACGATTCAAATTCCTAAATTCATATAAAATCAAGATCTATCTGTTGGTGTATTTCTTATGAATTTTTGGATTTTATTTATTTTTGTTTTATTTATTGTTGTCTCGTTTTGCGTGTTTCGCGTGTAGACGACTCATCGGTTGAGCGAGAGGAGCATCCAGTGGAGGTAGCAGCAGCGGAAGAGAGTAAAGGCAAGTCTCCTTGACCATATTAAACCCAAGTTTATGAAATTCTATGTTGTTTTAAAGTATTGCATGCTCCTTACTTTGCGTACCGTACTTTAATGCCATTTTGAAATGCTTAGTTAAATCCCATCTTTGCTATGCCAACATTGATATTAATCTTGCCAACCATTGACACCCTAGGAAAACTAAATACTATAATAAATGGTAAACATTTTATTATGGGAACGGTAGAAAATGCTTAGCCATGCTTAATCACGTCGGTACCTTACCATTATGGAAATGCTTTCATTTTGATTCAAAATGAATTGTGGAAATTATGGCAATTGGTGTTGCCGGTATTAATTTGGAAATAAAAGGAAAAATGATTTAGGCAGGCGGATTGGTTGTATGGCGGGTGCGGGATGCACAAAATGCGGAATGTGATTGTTCGCCCTAGTCAATTAAGGACCGGTCATGTGAACACCATGGGCCATGCTATCTGATACAACCACATGTCTATAATGGAGTGCGACTGGCTAAGTAATTTGCATGTATCGTTATTTGACTTCGCTAGTGAAACATGTCGGGTTTGTCGGGATGACACTTGCAAAGCGCAAGAGGGGCTTCATCTTGGGCGGTTAGCCTAACAATGATGAAACCTTAGCGGTAGTCGGTAGTAGTATGTGCATTGTAAAGGCCTTGTCATGATCTCCTTGCCGACACACCAAAGGAAGTGTGTTCTTGGCACAGCAAAAGCGGGTTGATCATGTCGTGTGGGTAAAGTGTACCGACTTTGCGAGTCTTAAAACTACTTGAGTAGCCGTGCCCATGGACAAGGGCAAGCGTGGGCAGCTTTCACATAGTAGATTTTCCGGTTTTTGGTTTTAAATGGAAAAATGATGATTTGGTTTAAAATGAAAATGTGGTTGGGAATCATGACTAGAGCTCCGGATTTAGTTTGGCTGCTAGAGCCAACTAGGTAGTTGGAACACGGAAAATTGTTATACTTCAATTTAATTAATTATGCTATTTACATTTTGTGAAATGTTGCTTTATGAAATTATTACTTGTATTTAAATTTCAATTTTAAGCTTTATGCAAAATGAATCCTATATGCCATCCTTTGTTTAAGCCTTGCATTTAGTTATTTGCATTAAGTTTAGAGACTTCTTGAGTTTGTTGCATACTCACCCTCGCGTTTCAATCTTGGTTGCTTATTCCATAAAGTAGATGATGGGAGAAGAGGCTATCAAAAACTGCGATCCACCGATTCGACATCCGTGGTGAAGACTTTGATGAGGAGGATGACCACGATCTTCTAGGGAGCGTACCCCAATCGGTTGCTGTGGGCACATTGATTGGCCCTTTTAGTTCTACCTTGCATTGCTACATTTTCACTTAAGCGTAAGGCTCCATACTTGTAATAATGTGATGATGTTGTTACACTCTTTTGCTTATTCTTGTTGTTTACTTTATGATATGTACGTGTTATCATCCTTTGTCTGTTGTGTGCGCTAGCTGTTCTGGACTAGCGTGGTTGAAACACGAGAGGGTTGGTTGTGTAACTGGGTCCCCACAGAGGTGGTATCGAGCCATATTGGCGGTGAGTCGCAACCCTAGTTAGAATGGCCGTTAGAACTTCAAAATTATTTTTGAAATCACACCAACAAATTGATAATTAATAGCTTCTCTCTTCTTACCTTTTTCTTAGGTTCTTACTTCTCTCCCTTTTCGGAATATTATTTTGAAATTTAAATTTGATCTTATCTCATGAAATATCTCTAAGTATCGGTCTTCTGCAAGTATTCCAAGCAACGAAGATGATGATCAAGATTCTTCACCAGACCGATGGCAGGAGCTGCTGAAAACACCGTGTCAGCGAAGGACTGCTATGAAGATTAAGTTTTAGTGCCCATATTAACCCCTCTTCGCGTAGTAATCGGAGTTATTGGTTTTATTGCTTGTTTGTTTGGGTGTGTTGTGCACCTGCCCTAGGCAATGTGCTGCAGCCACCTGTCGCTGGAGTTTCGTTTTCTGTCTCGCTTGGAATGGCTACCCTTTTTCCTTTCTTCCCTTATCTTTTGCTTTTCCCTTTCGGCTGTAACTAATTTTTCCTTGGCCATTGCTTCAGATGGATAGCCAAGGGAGTGGCCGCAGAGGCAGAGGCAGAGGCCGTGGGCGTGGTCATGGCGGCGATGCCACAGGCGCAGGATTCCGCAGAACCAGCGGCGCATTGAGTCGAGTTGCCACCGCCGCCACCACCTCCTGTTCAGCCTCAGATGGCCGATCTGCAGCAGATGATGGCGATGCGATTCTGACCTCTGCGGCATTAGCGCGAATATGGTGAACAACCCGCGACTGACTGACCCAGCGCCGACTTTTTCACCGGATCGAAGCTTGGGGAGTTCATGAGGACTCGACCGCCTACGTTTGCGGGCGCGAGAGCCCTTGGAGGCAGACGACTGGTTGAGAGACATTGAGAAGAAGCTGCAGCTTGCCCAGTGCAATGACCGAGAGAAGGTGCTTTACGCCACCATCAGCTGAAGGGCGTAGCAGCCACTTGGTGGGACAACCACATGCGGCCCATCAGGATGCTCAGGCGATCACTTGGGAGGAGTTCTCTGAGGCCTTCAGGACTACTCATGTACCTGCGGGCATCATTGAGATGAAGAAGAGAGTTGAGGAAGATCGTCGAGGAACGGGCGTGTCGAGTATCTCAACCAGTTCACCCAGCTTGCGAGGTACGCGCCTGAGGATGTGGCCACTGACAATGCCAAGATCTGGAGATTCATGGAGGGCTTGGATCCCGACATCAAGGTTCAGCTTGTGGCCTTTGACTTCCCCAACTTTCAGCACATGGTGGACAAGGCCTTGGTGGAGGAGGATGCTCAGCGTCAACCAGCGCGAGTCGCGCAAGAGGAAGATGGCCTTCAATCTCAGCAGGGAGCTAGTGGATCTCGCCAGCTTCCCACCACAATGGTCAGCGGACACTGTCCGGGAGCACTGCGCCTCCTACTTCGGTCGCGCCCGGTTGCTCGGGGACGCGGCGGTTTGGCCAACAAGACAACAGCGAGAGAGAACACCAGCAGCTGCGAGTCGGTCTTTCCACCCACTTTGGGTCACTATGCCGGCCATTTGTCATGAGCGCCCCACTGTGACACCGGTGCCGTTCAGCTTGGGAGCCAGCTCAGGGATCAGGCCGTGGAGCGCCGCACACCCCGAGAGAACCTCAGTCTTTTGGGATAGGGCGTGTCAACCACGTGACTGCAGAGGAGGCTCAGGATGCACCAGATGTGGTACTGGGTACGTTTCTTGTCAATTCGATACACTGCTTTGTTTGATTCGGGAGCTTCACATTCCTTTATTTCGAGGAGCTTTGTTGATCGATTTGGTTTTGAGACTTTGGCCCTTAAGATTCCCATGATTGTTCAATCCCCGGGAAAAGAGATGAGGACTGATTTGGTATGCCCAAGTGCAACCATAGTCATCAACGGGGTAAAATTTCTTGCAAATCTCGTTCTCTTGGACTCAAAGGGGTTAGATGTCATCCTCGGGATGGACTGGTTGACCAAGTTTAAGGGTCAAATTGATTGCGCCAGCCGAGCCATCACTCTCACCAATGCAGAGGGCATCCAAGTGGAGTTCAAGCCGGAGAAGTCGTTGGGTGAGAAGTGCGCGTTGAACAAGTTGAAGGAAATCACTTTGGAGAGTGTGCCTATGGTGAGCGAGTACCCTGATGTATTCCCAGAGGATCTGCGGGCATGCTGCTTTGATCGGAGATCGAGTTCACCATAGAACTTATTCCGGGTACAGCTCCGATTTCCAAGAGGCCTTACCGCATGCCAGTGAATGAGCTCGCCGAGATGAAGAAGCAAATTGAAGAGCTGCTAGAGAAGGGATTCGTTCATCCGAGTTCGTCGCCTTGGGGAGCGCCGGTTCTCTTTATGAAGAAGAAGGATGACAGCTTGAGGATGTGCGTCGATTACAGAGCTCTGAATGAAGTCACCATCAAGAACAAGTATCCACTGCCTCGGATTGATGATTTGTTCGATCAGCTGAAGGGAGCCTGCATATTCTCCAAGATTGATCTGCGATCGGGATACCATCAGGTGAAGATCAGGCTGCAGGACATTCCGAAGACAGCCTTCACCACTCGGTATGGTCTATATGAGTACACAGTCATGTCCTTTGGTCTGACCAATGCCCCGGCGTATTTCATGAATCTGATGAACAAGGTGTTCATGGACTATCTGGATAAGTTTGTGGTGGTGTTCATCGATGACATTCTTATCTATTCTCGAGATGAGTCCGAGCATGCAGGACATTTGAGGATGGTCCTAGAGAAGCTCCGAAGTCACCAGCTGTATGCCAAGTTTAGTAAGTGTGAGTTCTGGTTGACAGAGGTTGCTTTTCTGGGTCATGTTATTTCTGTCGGAGGAGTCTCAGTTGACCCTAGTAAAGTGAGAGATGTACTTGATTGGAAGCAGCCTGAGTCAGTGCCGGATATCAGGAGTTTTCTGGGTTTGGCGGGTTATTACAGGAGATTCATTGAAGGATTCTCGAGGATTGCTAGACCACTTACCCAGCTGCTGAAGAAAGAGAGAAAATATGAGTGGTCCGAAGCTTGCGGCGAGCTTCGGGAGTTGAAGAAAAGGTTGACTCTGCTCGGTGCTAGTCTGTCGGACATTCACAAGGGCTTTGAGATCTCTTGTGATGCTTGGCGAGGTCTTGGGTGTGTCTTGATGTAGGGAGGCAAGGTTGTCGCATACGCTTCGCGGCAATTGCGACCACATGAGGAGAATTACCCGACCCATGACCTGGAGTTGGCTGCTGTGGTGCATGCCTTGAAGATTTGGAGGCATTATCTCATTGGGAACCGTTGCGAGATCTTCACGGACCACAAGAGTCTGAAATACATCTTCACCCAGGCCGATCTCAATCTGCGGCAAAGAAGATGGTTGGAGCTGATTAAGAACTACGATGCGGGCATTCATTACCATCCTGGTAAGGCGAATGTGGTTGCCGATGCTCTAAGCCGAAAGAGCTACTGCAACACTGTGATGATTCAGCCTGCGCTTCATGAGGACTTTCAGCGACTGAATTTGGGATTGGTAGAGGAAGGATCTGTTGTGGCTTTGGATATTTAGCCGACTCTGGTGGACCAAATCAAGAAGATGAAGAAGTCTGACAAGGAAGCTGTGAAGATCAAGGAAAGAATCAAGGAAGGTAAAGCCTCGGGATTCACAGAAGATCAGGAAGGCATAGTGTGGCTTGGGAAGAGCATTTATGTGCCGAATCAGAAGGAGGTCAAGCAGTTGATCCTGAAGGAAGCGCATGAGTCAGCATACTCGATTCATCCCGGCAACACCAAGATGTATCATGACCTTCGAGGGGTTTATTGGTGGCCGAGAATGAAAAAGGAGATTGCAGAGTTCATAGCCTTGTGTGATGTGTGCCAGCGAGTCAAAGCTGAGCATCAGAGGCCAGCGGGTTTGTTGCAGCCATTGAAGGTACCTGAGTGGAAGTGGGAAGAGATTGGGATGGACTTTATCACAGGACTTCCGAGGACCAGGTCAGGCTATGACTCGATTTGGGTGGTCGTGGATCGACTAACGAAGGTTGCACATTTCCTACCGGTGAGGACAAGCTATAGTGGGGATAAGCTGGCAGAGCTGTATATGACTCGGATTGTGTGTATGCATGGCGTGCCCAAGAAGATTGTTTCGGATCGGGGCAGCCAATTCACATCTAGATTCTGGCAAAAGTTACAAGAAGCATTAGGCACCAATCTGAACTTCAAGATCTGACTTATCATCCCGAACATAGATGGAATGAGCGGGCGAGTGAATCAGATCTTGGAGGATATGTTGAGAGCACGTGCATTGTCCAATGCGACCGGTTGGGATCGAGATGTTGCCATATGCGGAGTTCTCCTACAACAACAGTTATCAAGCCAGTTTGCAGATGGCACGATTTGAAGCTCTGTATGGAAGGAAGTGCAGGACACCTCTCTGTTGGCATGAGACAGGAGATCACCAAGTCTTTGGTCTAGATATTCTGCAGCAGGCTGAGGAACAAGTGAAGATGATTCAGGAAAGGTTGAGGACAGCGCAGTCTAGGCAGAAGAGTTATGCAGATAATCGCAGAAGAGAGTTGACTTTTGCACCTGGCGATTATGTGTACCTAAAGGTCTCCCCACTCAAAGGAATGCGTCGATTCCGAGTTCATGGCAAGTTGGCACCGAGATTCATTGGACCTTTCCCAATTCTAGCCAGAAGTGGTGAAGTGGCGTATCAGTTGGAGTTGCCACCGTAGCTGTCGAATGTGCATAACGTGTTTCATGTGTCACAGCTGAGGAAGTGCCTTCGAGTGCCAGATAGTCAGATGTAGTTGGAAAATGTTGAGCTGCATGAAGATCTGACTTATCCTGAGTATCCGATCGAGTGCGGAGGAAGCCGAGCGAGGACAAGGAACAAGGTGATCAAGTTACGCAAGGTGCGATGGAGCAACCATCGGAAGAAGAAGCCACACAGGGCGCGAGGAGGATCTTCGAGCGGAGTACCCCAGCCTTTTTCCTTGGTTAGTCTCAAATCTCGGGGTCGAGATTTCTTGTTAGGGGGGAGGTTTGTAACATTCCCATTTTTAATTTCCTGAGCTTGAATTTCAAAAATCCGAATCGTGGTAATTTATTTGAATTTAATTTAGCTTAATTTGAATTTTAGAATTTAAAAAGGATTTATCTGATTAAACTATAACTCAAATTAATTATTTCTTATTTTATTTGGGTTCTTTGTGCTTCATTTGTTTTTTTGTATTTTTGGGATTTTTCTGAATTTATTTGCTATTTATTTTATTTATTTGAAGCTTATTCGGATTTTATGGATTTTCCTAATTCAAATTTTCTTTTCCCTTATTGGGCCGACTTCACTTGTTCATTCCACTCGGCCATACTCGTTCACCTTCGGCCCGTTCCTTGGTTCCCCGAGAAACCCTAGCTTTCCAGTTGATCGCTAAACCGACGGCCACGATCAAGGCACCACCCATCGGAAAAACCCTAACCCTAGCCTCCTTGAACTCGTAGTCCGATCTCGTCGGCGGACATCAAGGAACCACGTCGCCGAGTTTTTTGCGCCGCCCGTGCATCCCTACCTACCGTCGCCTTGCTTTCCGCGCTTTTTCCCGCACTTCGAGGCTATAAAACTTAGCGCCGCACCTTCCCCTAGGTTTTCCACTCCGCGCCGCTCAGTTTGCCCTAGGCCTCATCGGCCGAGGTGCCTCCAGCATGGAGATCTTGGTCACCGAAGTTCCGTCGTGAGACCGAGCCCTTCCGCCGCCTCTTCTTCCCTTTCCGGTGAGCCTCCGCTGCATTTCTTGGTACCATTGAGTTCACCTCGTCAACATCTACCTGATTCACTAACTCTTCTATCTGATCCGTCACTTCTTCTCTATTTTGCGTCTCGTCTTCTCCAGCGCCGGTGAAGTAGCGCCGCCACTCCGTCGTCGATCTCCCTCAGTCAACAGTAGCCGTGGGATCATCCATCGACGGCCAGATCTTCGCCACGTATCTGGGTGAGTTCCTCGAGCCAAGCGCCTTATTCTTGCCATGTGTCGTCGCGTGTTGCCTGCGTATATGCGCCACGTAGCGCCACCTCGAATCTAGCCCGCGTGGCATCCCAATCGGCGGCGCCGTGTCGCCTAGTCTTGCCTCATCGGCGCCGCGTGGCGCCACGAGCTAGACACGTCATCGCCACGTCATCGCCACGTTAGCGAAAACACGAGTCTAGTCACGTTAGTGCCGTCGACTCCACGTCGCCGCCCACGTGTGCCCTGCGTGCACATGTGTATGCCTCGTCAACGCCATGTGTCGCCCATGTCATCATGCCCATGCCACCAAGCCCTAGAGTTCTCCCGTGAACTCGGTTCGCCATGGACCGAGCCGAAGACAGGCGGACCCCGCATGTCAGCGGTACTATGTTCATTTTCTTTTTCCGATTATTTTCCGAATAACCGAATTTCTAGCAAATCCGGAGCCGACACGTGTCACTCCTTAATATTTTTCTGATTTTCTCCTCCATTTAAACTTCGGAAGCCCCGTTCTCCTCCGTTCGAACTCCGATTTGAACGATTCAAATTCCTAAATTCATATAAAATCAAGATCTATCTGTTGGTGTATTTCTTCTGAATTTTTGGATTTTATTTATTTTTGTTTTATTTATTGTTGTCTCGTTTTGCGTGTTTCGCGTGTAGACGACTCATCGGTTGAGCGAGAGGAGCATCCAGTGGAGGTAGCAACAGCGGACGAGAGTGAAGGCAAGTCTCCTTGAACATATTGAACCCAAGTTTATGAAATTCTATGTTGTTTTAAAGTATTGCTTGCTCATTACTTTGTGTACCGTACTTTAATGCCATTTTGAAATGCTTAGTTAAATCCCATCTTTGCTATGCCAACATTGATATTAATCTTGCCAGCCATTGAGACCCTAGGAAAACTAAATACTATAATCAATGGTAAACATTTTATTATGGGAACGGTAGAAAATGCTTAGCCATGCTTAATCACGTCGGTACCTTACCATTATGGAAATGCTTTCATTTTTGATTCAAAATGAATTGTGGAAATTATGGCAATTGGTGTTGCCGGTATTAATTTGGAAATAAAAGGGAAAAATGATTTAGACCGGGGCGGATTGGTTGTATGGCGGGTGCGGGATGCACAAAATTCTGGAATGTGATTGTCCGCCCTAGTCAATTAAGGACCGGTCGTGTGGACACCATGGGCCATGCTATCTGATACAACCTCATGTCTATAATGGAGTGCGACCTGGCTAAGTAATTTGCATGTATCGTTATTTGACTTCGCCCGATTAAATTTGTCGGGTTTGTCGGGATGACACTTGCAAAGGCGCAAGAGGGGCTTCAGTCTTGGGTGGTTAGCCCTAACATGTGAAACCTTAGCGGTAGTCGGTAGTAGTATGTGCATTGTAAAGGCCTTATCATGATCTCCTTGCCGACACACCAAAGGAAGTGTGTTCTTGACACAGCAAAACGGGTTGATCATGTCGTGTGGGTAAAGTGTACCAATTGCAGAGTCTTAAAACTACTTGAGTAGCCGTGCCCATGGACTAGGGCAAGCGTGGAACGCTTTCACATAGTAGATTTTCTGGTTTTTGGTTTTGAATGGAAAAATGATGATTTGGTTTAAAATAAAAATGTGGTTGGGAATCCGCGAGCGGCTAGAGCTCCCGGATTTAGTTTGGCGGCTAGAGCCAACCAGGTAGTTGGAACCTAGAAAATTGTTATACTTCAATTTAATTAATTATACTATTTACATTTTGTGAAATGCTGCTTTATGAAATTATTACTTGTATTTAATTTCAATTTTCACTTTATGCAAAATGAACCCTATATGCCATCCTTTGTTTAAGCCTTGCATTTAGTTATTTGCATTAAGTTTCCGAGACTTGCTGAGTATGTTGCATACTCACCCTCGCGTTTCAATGCGGGGCTACTTATTCCATAAAGTAGATGATGGGAGAAGAGGCTATCAAAAAGCCTGCGATCCACCGTTCGACATCTGTGGTGAAGACTTTGATGAGGAGGATGACGCGATCTTCTAGGGAGCGTACCCCAGTCGGTTGCCTCTGGGCACACTGATTGGCCCTTTTTGGTTCTACCTTTCTGCTGCTACATTTTCACTTAAGCCGTAAGGCTCCATACTTGTAATAATGTGATGATGTTGTTACACTCTTTTGCTTATTACTGTTGTTTACTTTATGATATGTCTGTGTTATCATCACTGTACGACTGTGTGCGCTAGCTGTTCCTGGACTAGCGCGGTTGAAACATAGAGGGTTCAGATTTGGTAATCCGGGTCCCCACACTGACCCACTTTTCCACTACCGTGTCGAACTCTGTCAACAGCCTGTTAAGACTTTCGAAATGGTCGAAGTGTCTCTGAACGTCCACTCCACCCACGGCCCTCTGCAAAGAGGCGAAGTTGAGCATCCTGTGCATGCTCAACTGGACCCTGAGCTCTCTGTATGTAACATAGAAGCTCAGTTGAAGAACCGTCCGGAATCTCCTATGAACTCCAAATTCTCTGGCTAGCGGAAACCAAACATTGACATCAGAGAAACGATGGCTCTTTTCCCTCCGGGATGAGAGGTTCCGAAGGTCTCTAAGTCTTATCTCAGGGTCACGATGTGGCACATGGTACTCCTCGTCCTCTTCCTTTTCATCGCCAGTCTCCTCCTCATGCGGAACTATGTGTGGACGAGCACGCACCTGCCTAGCAGTGTGCTCGGAAGATGTCGAACCACCACGAGTGCGAACACGGCTAGAACGACGACGAGGTGCCGCACCACCCTCTATGAATTGAGTGCCCCCCTCCCTCTCTGACCCCTCTGCTGCTGACTCTGTGTGTCTCTAATCTGCAATTGGCAGCCACGCCCGCATGCCTAAGCCAAATTCGCATCTGCAGCCATCTCAGCTCGCTCAGCTGCCTTCTGTGCCTTGGACTTCTTAGCCTTCTCAGCTCACACAACAACTTCTTTTCCCTTCCTTTTTCCTGCCATCTGCAAGTTGCACAGTTGAATGTCAAGAACTTGCGTCGTATTCATATGCATTTGAATGGAGTCCAAAGAAACCAAAGGGATGTGAATCTCACCGCTTACAAAGTGAAGGAGAGTCGATCGCCAGCCGAGGGCTCGGATTTGTCGGCGACAAAACGGGTGGCGCGAATTGGTGTGGCGGCGCCGAGGCGGGTGGAGGATTGCAGTATGGCGTCGCAAGGCACGAAAACAGGCTGCAGCGCAAGGCGGCGTGGAGGCGTGCAGAGAGGAGTAGTTAGGTGCGGTCGATATTAAAGCTCCACAGGTGGTTCTCTGAATGTTGAAGCGTGTTTTTGGATTAGGTTAAGATCAACATACCGGATGATCCGTTATTGGAAACATCACTGACCGGATCGATGCCTCTGTTCGACTTCGGTGGCGAGGATGGTGCGTATATCTTGCTAGCTTTGGCTAGGGTTTTGGCGATGTTGTTTTCGTCTTCTTAATTTTCGTATTATTCGGTGGAAGTAAGTTGTGTTGTCGCACTTTGTGCGGATTTTATTAAAAAGTTTTGTATTTCTTTCGTAAGCTTCTTCGGAAAAGGGTGTTTCGTTCGAGCTGTATATTTTCTACGTCAAGTTTTACTCAAAAGAAAGTTTGCGTTTCGCTAAGATTTTGAAATTCCAATATTTGGGAATTGTTGGTTTATGGTCTCTATAGTTTGTGTAGTTTACATTTTTATCCCTAGCCTTTTTATTCTTAGCACCCAAATTGATGGAGTATAAAAATAAAAAGAAGAAACCCTAGGAATGAGAGAGAGAGAGAGGGATTTTGAGGCCTGGCCTCCAGCCGCCGCCTCTGGCCTCGCGCGTGTGCCCGCCTCCCCCGGTCGAACTCGCCTCCCTTCGCCAGCGTCGCTCCCGACGTGGCGCCTCCCCGCCGACCTCGCGTCCGTCCCTGCACCGAGCCGCCCGCCTCCCGAGCCCCGGCCTTCCCATGCGCTCGACGCCCATGCCCTCGCTTCTTGGCGCCAGTGCCCCCAGCCTTCCTTGCCCAGTGCGCCCAAGCACCAGCCTCGCCCGTGCCATTGCTGGCTCGCCCGCCTCCTGGCGAGCCCCCCAGCGGCTGCGCCCCTCGCAGCTCCTCCGGTGCCTCCGGCGTGCCCTCCTATCCTCCGCCGTATGCACTTCGAGCTATTGCACCTCCCCACCTCCCTCCATCCTCCATGGATGTGCTTTGAGGTAGTCTATCTTGGGTATTTTTCTTTGCTTGCAAGGTGTTTGTCTTAATGCCTAGCTAGGCTTTCATGAGAGTATATTGGTATTGCATGCGACTTTGATTCTCATTAAATTGTGATGCATGTGACCTTGCTTGAATCGGTGTTTGTCCCTTCCTTATTTGCTCACAGAGGTAAACTACGGTTTGCATATTAGAATGTTACTGTGTACATCTCTTGGTGGCATGATTGATTTTGCAACGCTAAGATGCTTCTTCTATATTAGATTTCTTTGAGCTACTAAATAACATTTAAGTATAAAGATCTTATTGATATCATTTTCTAGTCATTATTTGATATCTCTGCTTGGTGCTTGGTTGTTCTGAGTTTGAGCAAGAAGGAAATCATTACACTACCAAATTTTGAGAGAGAAATTTATGCCTGATCATTGATTTATATATGTTGGGTTTTGGACCACACTATGAAGGCAATGCTGATGACCTTAAAAATTTCTATGCCATATTTTAATCACTGCACTGTCTAATTGGTATTCATGCAACTGATGAGTGCATACTACTGAGTTTCGTACTTAAGATGACTGAATTTCATTTGAGCTTATTGAAAGTAGACCATGTGTATTGAGTTGTTAACCAACATAGGTGGTTTGTTGTCTTAAGTTATATTATGTGTATGTGTTCTAAATTCAGGCTTTCTTTAATCCCGGGAAGTCATGCGAATGCTAAGAATCCAAATGCCACTCCATTTTCCGTTGGTAAAAGGCAAGTGCATCCCCTAGAGCGTCATTAGAGTGTTAAATGCTTTGCTTGCGATAAGATTATGAAAATTCTAATGGTTTGGTTATGTTTAATAGCATATCTAGAAGTTGTTCCTAGTATGATGATGAGGATGGATGAATGTTAGCAATTGGAAAGTAAGTATTCAATTTCAGTTATTGAAATGCCTTACGAAGTGTACAAATGAGTATGGTTATGTTGATGCGAATGATAAAGTGAGTAAATGGTAATGTGCGTGTTTATACTCATGTTTATGTCGTGCTTATAACCATGTCCATGACCAAGGTGGAGTTGAAATAGGATAAAACTTGTAGTTCATTCAAGTCACTTACCTCTTCTGCATTCATGACATGCATATGATAATCGGGCAGTCGGTGAAAAGTCATAACAAATCCGGTGAGGTCGATGAGAAGTTATGACTAATCCGAGCGCCATTTGGAAGTCCTACCTCGTAGTCCCATCCACGGAGTTGGACGGGGCGAGTCGATAAAGTAGGCCCGCCACGGATGGTTGGGAATAAGAGGGTGCACACCGCGGGTGTGCACTCATACTCTCAGGTATAGGCTAAAAGGTTGCATTTGGAGCATGAACGCATAGAAGCATTACATTGCATTGCATTGTGTGTTGAAATTAATAAATGATAATTGATGAGAATGGAAATGACAGGTTGAGGATTGAGTCGTGGACTCATCCTGAAATGATTATTGAGGTATGAGTATGGTTTATTTACGTTTTCGAGTTGGGCGTGATAAGTGGGGTAGTTACTGCTTCTTTTACTAGATAATTTCAATTCAGTAATGGTTATAGAAAATGATGAAATGTCGTGTTCTTACGTTTTGAAGTTATATGAATTCAAATTCTGCCTTTATTCTGGATGTCAAGTAAAATAAGCATTTACTTTATGTCTTGAAGTCGTTGTATTAAGTCGAATTCATTACTTTTTATTATTGTTGCACTTTCTTTGAGTCTTGGACTCACGCTTGTTTGCTTCTGTTTTAGGTACCTTGAAGTGACTTCATGGGATGGGAGTAGAAACGCGTGCGACGGTCACCAAGAACCCAGTTAATTGTTTCGTTAAAAATGGTTGTAATAAATGCGATTGTGCTGTGTTGATCGGCGTTGCGTAGTTGGTTAATTGCCGATTGAAAATGTGATTGATTATCTAAGGACTTGTTAGAATGATATCATATAACTGCTATTGTTGTTTTGTCTGCAGAGTGGATGTCCTCTGTTCTAGAGAGGTCATGCCGAAATTTTGTAAATTTCGGTGACTTAGTTTTAAGCCGGTTTAAGAGTTTAGAGATTAAATTCAGTTTCAGTCTTTTCGTAGAGGTGTCGTTTGTTATTTAGGGTTTTTTGGTAGCATTTGCGGTGCGTTTGGCGCCGGGTGTTACAGTTGGTATCAGAGCGGGCTTCAGGTCCGTGGTGTTTGAATGTAGTGAGTAATTCTAGAATGAATTAAAATTTTGTTGTGTGAAGGTAGAAACATGATTTAGGTTGAACTTTTAAAATGTGGCCCTAGGGCAATAACCTTAAAACTTAATGTAGAATGGTTAAATAATTTAAAACTTGACACACTCTGATGCACAGTAGGAACGGATGGGATATCGTTGCATTGTGCTACAATGTTTATTTTGTTATTGATGCCATGTTGATACTTGTAGTTATGTTATTTGCTAGTTGATAAGGCTATGGTAGTATTCTTGCTATGCTTTTGAAGTGGTAGGCGCTTAGTGGGGCTGGTGGGACTCCTTGTGCGAAGGATTTCGCCCTATTGTGTATGCTTGATGTTGGTCGGTGTGGCGATTGAGAGCCAAAGACCGAGGATTCATAACGCGGTGAGGATAGTCCTAGTTCCTTTGCCGTAAATCGAGATGTCGATTTCTCGTTTTAAGTGGTTGAGAAACTCATTTTGGTGACTCTTTTCAGTTGTGGGAGCTTTGTGATTTATCTGTGTTTCGGAGATGGTGGGCTTGACAAGGGTTGAATCTTGTCGTGCGGTAAAGTGAAGAGTATCGTTTTGCACCTCTTTTGGTTACTTTGCGGAGAAAGTTATGGATTCCTTCTTGTGTTGGACATTCTCCTAGTTTAAAAGGAGTTGTTGTTCTTTTGTTGTAGATTGGAGGATTGATGGAGTAGGTTTTCCGGGCTTTGACTTATTTGGTCTTTTTGGGTTTAAGTCAAGGAAAAAGGGTTTGGTGTTGCGCCCCATTGGTTGATGGCGGCGAAAGACATGGATTTCTTCATGTTGTCGTTCTCCAATTTGAAGTTCTGGTGAAAAACTTAAGTCGTGAGAACTTAAGGGTTTGGGGCTTTAAAGGAAAAAGTGTTATTTAACCGATTCGCTTTCCCTTTCCGTGAATCTATTTGTGTAACTCCTTTCCTTCGTGGAATTTTGGAGTTTGATGATTGGTTTGAAGATCTGTTGAATGACAAGGCTTGAGCCCTGTCATTTTCTAAGTTTTTTTGAGATTCGAGCTTCTTTGGAAGTTTTGGTTGGCTTTTTTGGAAAGGAAATACGAAAGTCAGAGTAAGTTGTAGGTTGATTGAAGGTCTTCCCTAGAGGATTAGTAGAATGTTTATATTGTTGGGTTAAGGTGGTCGACCCCAATTGGATAGATGGCTAGAATTATTTTGTGGGTCATGGTGATCCACGGTTATAAGCGGAGTTTGCGTAAGGTTAGAAAAGTATTGGTCGAAGAAGTAATAACAAGTTTGGTTGAGGGACTTGTTAAATAAGTTGATGGGGTTCGAGTGTCTAAATCATTGGAGACTTAGATAGTTGATCTTGGCGAATGTTTCTAAAAAAAGGGGTGAAGCTTATGATTAAGTCATAAGTGATTATTGCTAATAAAGTGGGTTTTATTGAGACATGAGTTCCCCTTTCTTTTGAAAGAAAAATTAGTGGTGTGTATAGATGTTGGATTCCAAGATCGGTTTGCTATTCCCAAAATGTTGGTTTTGAGGTTAGTGTGAGAGGTTTTGATTGGGTAAAAGCAAGATGATCTTCTTTGGATTGTGTGTTGTGTTGTTTGTTAATCGAGTGATTCTTCGATGTGAAGCTTTCCACCTTAGGACTCAAGGTGAGGGAAATGGTTTATGTCGTTAAGAGAATGGAGTTCTCTTCGATTTTGTGACTATTTTTGAAGAAAGATTGTGTGAAGTTCCTCTTCTCAGTTGAGTTTTTCCTGGTTATGCATTTTATTGCATTGATTTCAAGTTGAGCAAAGTGGTTAGTTTTGTAAGCAAATTGAGTACTCGCTGATTGTTCTTTTGTCGGTTTGTGGTTTTGCCTTCTTTGGATGAAGGCAAAGAAGACGAGTTTAGTGTGGTGCCAGACCTGGTGGTGAGGACCGAGGTTCTGTGTGTTTGTAAGAGTAAAGGGTATTTGATCTCGTCGTTTTGCTTGGTTGGGAGGTCATCTTTGAAAACCCTTTTCATTCGTGGAAGTTTGGAGTTTGGTGTTTAATTGGAAGAGCTCTTATTACCAGAGTTTGGAAATTTGAGAGTTGAGCTCTCTTGCAATTTCTGTTTGGGTTTTCTGGAAAGAATAAATTGTTTATTGGTGTTCTTTCATGCTTAAGAGTTGTGATTTCCTTAAAGGTTGGGTATGTGACCCACGAGGATGTTTAAGACGTTAAGAGTATGTTGAGTAGTTAGCGCTTCTAGTTGTTAACGGGTTATTGATTCTGTTAAAGTGGATTTGTTGGTTGTTTAAGGACAACCTAATTGATTGTGTGGTATAGATGATTAATCGAGATGGTATATGATCTAAAGTGAAAGTTGATTAGGGTTATGCAAGGTGTTGTGAGTTATGGGATTAACGGGAATTCCGAGACTTGTGTTCCTGAAAAGCTAGTATTGATCACGTTTGAGAAGGTCTGGAAGGTATAGCTATGATATGATGGACAACCATTGAAAGGATAAGATTCGTGTTTTGGTTCCTGGGGGATTCCGGTGTGGAATCTTAGGTGTTTAAGTGGTTGGGGATAGTGTTATGCTCAGAATTGGTTCCTTGGTTATAAAGGTTAGTCAATGAGGAAAGATGGGAATCAGAGATTTCTTAGTTCTTAGGGGATTCAAGTTTAGAACCTAGTTGTCCAATCGAATAGCTTTGGTGATAATTCCTTCGATGCTTAATAGAGTGTTGTGACTCATGTTAATCATGGCATCACGAGTTGGTTGATCTGTGGTATGGAGTTTGAGAGAGGAGATTAAAGTTGGGTGAGTGAAATTGAATAGAGAAATGAGAATTGAGTTTGGAAGCTAGTATTATGATCTTCTGGGAAGAATCGTTGGTTGATTGGAGGTTGTGTATTGAAGCGTTAAAGAAGAGTTGTCTGAGTGGTCAGATAGTTTATGAAAATGGTATGAATTGAGAATTTGGCTGAACGCTTGGATCTATTGGAGTTTAAACGTGAGAGATGTGAATTTCTCTGGTTGAGGGAATGCTTGTGAGATTCCTGGTTTAGGAAGGCCTTTTGGGATTGAGAGCACAAGGTCGATTGAGATTAGAGTTGGTCTTTGAAAAAAGGCCTGGCTTCCGAGTTCTGTACCATGCGAGTTAGGAGTTAGAGTGAGTGTTAATTTTTTGATGGATGAAATGAGTTCAGTTGTTGTTCCTTTTATTTGGCGAGAGCCGTGGTTTGAGTTGTGAAGTCTCGTGCGTGAGAAGTACCCAACTTTGTCTTATTGGGTGTTTTCGCTTTTTAGTCTGTTTCCGTTGTTCTTGTTGTGTTCAGAATTCGAGGTCGAATTCTGTTAAAGGGGGGAAGAGTGTAATACTGCTAGCTTTGGCTAGGGTTTTGGCCGGTGTTGTTTTCGTCTTCTTAATTTTCGTATTATTCCGATGGGAGGTAAGTTGTGTTGTCGCACTTTGTGCGGATTTTATTAAAAATTTTTGTATTTCTTTCGTAAGCTTCTTCGGAAAAGGGTCTTTCGTCAAAATTGTATATTTTCTATGGCAAGTTTTACTCAAAAGAAAGTTTGCGTTTAGCTAAGATTTTGAAATTCAATATTTGGGATTTGTTGGTTTGTGGTCTCTATAGTTTGTGTAGTTTACATTTTTATTCCTAGCCTTTTTATTCTTACACCCAAATTGATGGAGTATAAAAATAAAAAGAAAAACCCTAGGAATGAGAGAGAGGGCTTTGAGGCTGGCCTCCGGCCGCGCCGCCTCGGCCTCGTCGTGTGCCGCCTCCCAGCTAAACTCACCTCCTTCGCCGACGTCGCTCGGCGGCCGCGGTCTCCCGGCCGACCTCGCGCCCCGCCGCTGCGCCCAAGCCGCGCCACCTCCCGAGCCCGGCCTTCCCCTCGCTTTCGAGCATGCGCCCTCGCTTCTTTGGTGCCAGTAGTCCCGGCCTCCCGATCTTGTCCCGGCCTTCCCAGCTCGGCACCGCCTGCGCCGCCCGTCTTGGTGCCGGCTCGCCCGGCCTCCACAGGCGAGCGCCCCCCCGGGTGGCTGCGCCCTGCCCGCGACTCCTCCGCGCCCTCCTCTCCTCCGCCGTATGCACCTCGAGCCGGCTGCACCTCCCCCACCACCCTCCTTCCTCCATGGATGTGCTTTGAGGTAGTCTAGCTTGGGTATTTTTCTTTGCTTGCAAGGTGTTTGTCTTAATGCCTAGCTAGGCTTTAATGAGAGTGTATTGGTATTGCATGCGACTTTGATTCTCATTAAATTGTGATGCATGTGACCTTGCTTGAATCAGTGTTTGTCCCTTCCCTGATTTGCTCATAGAGGTAACCTACAGTTTGCATATTAGAATGTTCTGTGTACATCTACTGACTGGCATGATTGATTTTGCAACGCACAAGATGCTTCTTCTATATTAGATTTGCTGAGCTGCTAAATAACATTTAAGTATAAAGAGCATATTGATATCATTTTCTAGTCATTATTTGATATCTCCGCTTGGTGCTTGGTTGTTCTGAGTTTGAGCAAGAAGGAAATCATTACACTGCCAAATTTTGAGAGAGAAATTTATGCTTGATCATTGTTTTATATATGTTGGGTTTTGGACCACACTATGAAGGCAATGCTGATGACCTCAAAAATTTCTATGCCATATTTTAATCACTGCACTGTCTAATTGGTATTCATGCTTCTGATGAGTGCATACTACTGAGTTTCGTACTTAAGATGACTGAATTTCATTTGAACTTATTGAAAGTAGACCATGTGTATTTAGTTGTTAACCAACTTAGGTGGTTTGTTGTCTTAAGTTATATTATGTGTATGTGTTCTAAATTCAGGCTTTCTTTAATCCCGGGAAGTCATGCGAATGCTAAGATTCCAAATGCCACTCCATTTTCCGTCGGTAAAAGGCAAGTGCATCCCCTAGAGCGTCATTAGAGTGTTAAATGCTTTGCTTGCGATAAGATTATGAAAATTCTAATGGTTTGGTTATGTTTAATAGCATATCTAGAAGTTGTTCCTAGTATGATGATGAGGATGGATGAATGTTAGCAATTGGAAAGTAAGTATTCAATTTCAGTTATTGCAATGCCTTACGAAGTGTACAAATGAGTATGGTTATGTTGATGCGAATGATGAAGTGAGTAAATGGTAATGTGCGTGTTTATACTCATGTTTGTGTCGTGCTTATAACCATGTCCATGACCAAGGTGGAGTTGAAATAGGAAAAAACTTGTAGTTCATTTATGTCACTTGCCTCTTTTGCATTCATGACATGCATATGATAATCGGCCAGGTCAGTGAGAAAGTCATAACTAATCCGGTGAGGTCGGTGAGAAAGTTATGACTAATCCGGAGCGCCATTTGGAAGTCCTACCTCGTAGTCCCATCCACGGAGTTGGAAGGGAGCGAGTCAGTCAGAGTAGGCCCCGCCACGGGATGGTTGGGAATGAGAGGGTGCACACCGACGGGTGTGCACTCAGCTATACCGGTATAGGCTAAAAGGTTGCATTTGGAGCATGAACGCATAGAAGCATTACATTGCATTGCATTGTGTGTTGAAATTAATAAATGATAATTGATGAGAATGGAAATGACAGGTTGAGGATTGAGTCGTGGACTCATCCTGAAATGATTATTGAGGTATGAGTTAGGTTTATTTACGTTTTCGAGTTGGGCATGATAAGTGGGGTAGTTACTGCTTCTTTTACTAGATAATTTCAATTCAGTAATGGTTATAGAAAATGATAAAGTAATCGTGTTCTTAC
Organism: Guadua angustifolia; assembly: GCA_036346375.1. NCBI lineage: Eukaryota > Viridiplantae > Streptophyta > Magnoliopsida > Poales > Poaceae > Guadua > Guadua angustifolia. Next base: position 16,335 of record JAYEVE010000973.1, on the reverse strand, counting down.
GTTTTGAAGTTATATGAATTCAAACTGCTGCCTTTATTTACGGATGTCAAGTAAAGTAACTGTTACTTTATGTCTTGAAGTCATTGTATTCGAGTCGAATTCATTACTTTTTATTATTGTTGCACTTTGCTGAGTCTTGGACTCACGCTTGTTTGCTTCCTGTTTTAGGTACCTTGAAGTGACTTCGCCAGGATGGGAGTAAGGGCGTGCGACCGGTCACCAACAACCCGATTAATTGTTTCGTTAAAATGGTTGTAATAAATGCGATTGTCTTTGTGTTGATCGGCGTTGCGTAGTTGGTTAATTGCCGATTGAAAATGTGATTGATTATCTAAGGACTGTTAGAATGATATCATATAAGCTGCTATTGTTCTTTTATGCCTTAGTGGATGTTCTCTGTTCTAGAGAGGTCATGCCGAAATTTTGTAAATTTTGGTGACTTAGTTTTAAGCCGGTTTAAGAGTTTAGAGATTAAATTCAGTTTCAGTCTTTTCGTAGAGGTGTCGTTTGTTATTTAGGGTTTTTTGGTAGCATTCGCGGTGCGTTTGGCGCTGGGGTGTTACAGTCTAGCCACCAGAGGAAAAAAGAATCGGATCATCTTATCTAGCGGTGTGCTAGCACCTAGCAGAGTCACAATAACAGTGAGCGCGGACAATATGTAGACCGGACGATCCGTATAGGAAAGATAAAGATGCTCTCGAATGCGGACGATGGAGGCCTCGAAGCTAAGATTCACATACCGGACGTTCCGTTAAGTCGAGAAAAAACCGTACCGGATTATTGTCCGGATGAATAGTGCTTGGCTTCCTTGGGCCTCTATTGGCTTCAATTTACAGGATGATCCGGCCTAATAGCGAATTACCTACCGTACCATTCTGCACTTTCACGCAACAGTTTTACTCAAGTCCAATAAAAAATATAAGTTCTATTACATTTTAAGTTTTTACACAACGTGTCCCTATTTGCCTTTAACAACTTTTCCGACGCAATCATCACGCATATATGGCATCATTGAAATATCGAGGGTTTCTTCTACAAGTTTGATCCTCTCGGATCTCCGAAAGGCGGTAGGTCGTCGAGCGATTGTATTACGCCTCGTTGTGCACATTGTCAACTCAACGATCCTTTGTTTTCCGGGAACAACTATGTTTCTTTTCTTATTACTGGGGTCAGCTATGTAGAAAACTTGCGAGACTTTAGAAGCTAGTATCCAGGGGTCAATTTTGTGGCCAAGATTGTTGAGGTCGACAGTTGTGAACCCATAGTTGTCCACCTCCACACCATTAGGATGTTTGACCCAGTTGCAGTGAAATACGGGGATCTGCATATCCCTTCCATAGTCGAGTTCCCAAATTTCTTCAATGATTCCATAGTAGGTATTCTTCTCGAACGCCACTGTTTTGGGCCATCGTCTTCTTGTCCTTTTGAATGGTATAAAACGTGTACCCATTGATGTCATACGCTAGCCATGATGTTACCAGACTTGATGGGCCATGAGCCAACATTTTCAATGTTTCTGTATCTTCGTCCTCACCATCTGGTATGTTTTGGTTCTTGAACCATGTGGTAAACATCGCTTATTCTCTTCGAGGATCCAATCAACTTGGCGTTCGGATTTTCTCTTTCAAGCTCTTCGGTGTTGCTCCACGTCTGGCTCCACTATCTTTAGCTGTTGCAAGACGGTGAAATGTGCTTGGTCCACATTCTTGTACTCTTGGTCGATGAATCTTTTATTTCCCTTAGTCCCTTTACCAGTCAACCTCCCCTCATGTCGAGGGACAGGCACACCAATCGGCCTTTCCGTGGGCATGAAGTAATCCGTGCAACACTCAATGACTTCCTCAGTATTGTAGCCCTCAATAATGGAACCCTCTGGGTAAGCACGATTCCGTTGTAAGCTCTTAAGCAAGCCCATCCACCTCTCAAATGGAAACATCCAATGTAAAAATACTGGTCCTAGTACCTTTACCTCCTCGACAAGGTGAACCAAGAGGTGCGGCATGATATCGAAAAAGGATGGAGGGAAGCACATCTCAAGTTGGTGTATAGTCTCCACTATGTAGTTCTGCAGATAGCTCAGCTGTTCATCATCGATTACCTTTTGTGAAATCGCATTGCAGAAATGACACAGCCGTGTGATGGCCACCTTTACAAATGTTGAGTTGATACCCCTAATTGTAATTGGGAGCATTTGTGTCATCATGACGTGGCAGTCATGAGACTTCATACCACTTATCTTTAAATCTTTCATCGATACTAGGTTTTTTATGTTGGATGAATAACCAGACGGGACTCCGACCCCACGTAAGCACTTGCACACTGATCTTTTCTCCTTAGCTGTCAGAGAGTAGCTTGCTGGGGGAAGGTAATACTTTCTATGTGTTCTTTCTTGAGGGTGTAGTTCTTTCTTGATTTTAAGTACTACTAAGTCTTTACGAGCTTTAAGACCATCCTTTGTCTTGTACTGAATGTCTAACAAGAGACCTAGCACGCTTTCACAGACATTCTTTATGACATGCATGGCATCGATGCTATGGCGAATTTCCAAGTCCTTCCAGTAGGGCAAATACTTGTAGAAAATTGACATCTTTTGAACAGGACAACAGCGGAGGAACCTCCTCTTGGTATTCTTCCTCTTTCGACCCTCTTTTGGCCTGCACCGCTTCTTCCGAAAACCACCTTGATGTTCGGACCATTTCAAACACTTTTTTCACCTTTCTGGCGCTTTGGAGCCACACCTTCCTCAACCGTATTGTCAAAATACTTACCCATCTTGCGGTATTTGTGAGCATCAGTAAGAAATGGCGATGTTGCATGTACACTAATTTCTGTGAGCATGGAAGGAACGTCGACACAGTTTCATCCATGCATACTACACAAGCTATCTTCCCTTTAATCTGACCCGATAGGGCTAGCAGGGCGGGGTAATCACTAATGGTAACAAAAATAATGGCTTATAGTGTGAAGTACTGTTGTTGGAACTGATCCCACACCTGGACCCCATCGTGCCACAACATGGCCATATCTTCCATCAGTGGTTCGAGAAACACATCAATATCTACTCCAGGCTGTCTCGTACCTTGGATAAGAATGGACAACATTAGGTACCTTCTCTTCATACATAGCCATGGAGGAAGGTTGTAGATGGACAGGACTACTGGCCAAGTGCTATGTGTGGCATTCCATTCACCGAAAGGATCATACCATCGGTACTCATTGCGAACCTTACATTCCTGGGTTCGTTGCCAAAATCTGGATACATGCGATCAAAATTTCTCCAATGTCTACCATCGGCTGGGTGTCAAATCTTTCCATCTTTTCTGCGCTTGTCGGAATGCCAACCCATTAGTTCGGAGTCCCTCTCATTTGAGTACAAACGTTTCAGGCGGCCAATAATTGACAAGTACCACATCACCAACGCAGGGATTCTTTTCTTCTTGTCCATGCCTGAAGAAGTGTCTTCTTCGTTATTACCAGTAGTACTATTCTTGTTCTTCTTATTCTTCGTAGTCTTTGGTGAAGAATCATCATCGTCGTGGAGTCATCATTCTTCTTATCTGGCTCGCCTTGCACACCGGGCATTGATCCAAGTCTGTGTAATCTTTACGGAAGAGGATCTGATGGTTTGGACATCGTGTATCTTTTGCACATCCAATGACATCGGAGTGATAAGCTTCTTCATGAAATAAGTGCTCGTCGGCAAGGTGGGCAATCCATTAGCCTTGAGTATTTACGCCAAGAGCCTCAACAGATTGGTGAAACTCTTGTCGACCATCCATTGCTAGCCTTCAACCGTAGAAGCATCAGCACCGTATGCAACACCGTAAACTCTAGAGGACAACCCTTGGATTCCTCATATAACAGATCATTCGCTGCTTTGTGTAACCCATCGACATTATCTAAACCTGTCATCTCCTTTAAAACCTGTGGTTCGGCATGGCGCAACATTTCCTCTACATCAGCGATGCGACCATCATCTAGCAAACGAGCATGCACGTGATCTTCATCTCCCAAACCATCAGTGTCGCCTCTGGCACTTCGATCATCCACGAGATCGGGATCAACGTCATCGGTTGTTTGCGATGTACGTTGCTCGCCATGGTTGGACCAACATGTGTAATCCTCTATAAAACCTCTCATGATCATGTGTGTTCTGATTACACTTAAATCTCCCCACCCTACATTGTTCTTACAGTCTTTGCATGGACAAAGTATTTCCGTTTCCTTCTTAGTCCAGGCGTCCTTCTGAGCGGCTTTAATAAAAGTTTCGAGCTCTTTGAGGAATACACCCTTATTTCTTGGGGCATTGTACATCCATGCCCTTTCCATCTTAAACCTAAAACAGAAAATCAGATCGAAATGTCAATTATTTAGATAGAACTTTAACAAGAGAACCCTAAGTTAAATACTATAAAATGATTTTATTAAAATCACGAAAGAATGTAAGGTCCTCTCCCTCTAGATCTAGAGAGGGGGACTGTTCTCTCCCTCTAGAGAGAGGGAGGGATACAAGATCTGTCTACAGATCTAGAAGGTGAGGGCTTCAACCCCTCTCCCATGCACGTGCACGTTCTATCTACACTACATCTTCCTCTCCACAAGATATATAAACATCTACAACTGTCAGGAATGAGATGCTCTTACCTTAGAGAGTTAACTATTCCAAGGATTTCAAGTTCAAAACCTAGCTCCCCCCTTGTTTTCACAATTTTGGGGCCGCATGGAACTGCCGCAGATAACGATCTGTTCAAAGCTTTAAAGCGAAGTTTCCACAGGCGGCTCCCTAAGACAACGGCCTGCAGAAAAATAATAACGATCAAGCAAAACAGCACTACCGGATGATCTGTTAATGGCCAAAAGAACCATACCGGAGTATTTTCTGGACATTAGATTTCTCTGTGTAGTGCCGCTGTTGCAACATAACGGATGATCCGGTACATCAATACAAGTATTGTCTAGACGTTGGATTTCTGTGTTTTGCAGGTATTGTAGAACAAAGGATGCTCCGGTACGTACATGAAAACGCATACCGGCATCTCCTTCGTCACAAAATTTGTAGACAAGCATTTACAAAATTTGGACAGGCGGTTTGTTTAAGAACTACGCCTTTAAAGACTTGAACATCACCATAGGGGGTTCGTTAATTAATTAGGCCGTCAATATAATTAACTAAGGTGGCTTGCTTAACATACCGACTGTGGAAATTGCGCTTTTCGCATGCGGCTTCATAAGAAAGCCACCTGTGTAAAGATCGCAATTTCCTAAGGCGGTTCCTTAAGAGAGCCGCCTGTGAAGAACATAGTTTCCATAGGCGGCATCTAAAGGGCACCGCCTGTGACAAGATCAATATTTTCACAGGTGGTTCTTAAGAGAGCAACCTGTGAAGATACCTTTACACAGGCGGTTCTTAACCCCAAGGACCGCCCGCAGTCATTTGAGGCGGCTCTCCTTTTAATCCGCCTGTGGAAAGAAATCCTTGGTGTCTAGGAAAATTATTTCTGTAGTAGTGATAGTCTCCCCCTACACTACGTGCAAGTCCATGCACCTCTGACTATTGCCAATAATTGCCTGCATCAAAACATAGTTTTATTTTCATTTTTAATCAAAATACCAATAACTATCATCATGTCTCAATATTTCCAAGTTTCATCTGATCAAGTTTTTCAATTGATTTATCCCAAATCTAAAGCATGGCTAAGCATGATTATTAACCATCGCATATACCCAAATTGACATCAGATATTGTCTAACCATAATTCTACGGTTATCAAGGTTCATATGTCAACACTAAGGGAATTTCATAAGACAGAGGTATATCTACCAGTACCCACAAAGTAGCAGAGTTTAGTGAATATACGTATGCAATAAAAACATTTATAAAACTGGGATCAACATGGTCAAAGGGGGTGCTTGCCTTGCTTATTGATGTCTTTAACGAAATTGAAGTCGCAGATTGATGACAATAGTAGTGACGTCGGGTTCTACACGTTGCGAACGAAGAACATAACAAATGACAAATAACAAGTTTCAATAAGGACAAAAAGAAATCAGATAAAATCTAAATAGAAACAAATCATAGAAAGCAAGTGTGATTTAAGGTTGAGTTCTTACGATTTTACGTATTCGGATTCTTATTGATCTTATATAGTTAGTCACGATACTGTTTCTTGTTTTACGGATTTATTTATTTATTTTATAAATTTTCAGAATTCAATGATCATGTATTTTATTATCAAAATTTCAGATTTACACAATTATTAATTATTTTGATTAATTTTTAGCTTTTTCTTTACTTTATATATATATAATAACACAAATATTTCCTATGATGAACCCTAAATGTTTTTACATATTCAGGTTCCTAAGGATACAAGGAGTCTAACAAAATTTGTTTTACTTGATTGGGAGCTTATTTGTAAAAATTCTATGAATGGCATATTTAATCCTCTTATTTAAATTTAAATTTAAAATTTAAACAGAGTTCAATTTCAAAATATTTTTGCATATTCTGAATCTACATGAATTTAGATGAATTTAGGAATTTATTTCACTTCATTTTGACTATTAATTCAAAAGTTACAAGCATGTGAATAGTTTCGGGTTTAATAAGTACTAGAAAAAGGAAAATTACCCAATTTAGAAAGTACGCTTTCCATCAGTGAATGCGTCTTTCCGATTTTGGACTGGATCGGATTGAAGACTGATGGCTGGGCCCATGCAGTCAGGGACTCGGTGCAGTGTGAGGGGCTGACGAAGAGGGCCCGCGCGTCAGCGATAGAATACATAGGGGAGGCTTCCGAGGCTCGCTGGCGGCGGAGCAAGGCCGGAACGGCGGAACGGGTTGCACGGCGGGCACCAGGGCATCCTTGCGCACATGGGGAAGGTCTCAATTGTTACCGGAGATGACCGGAGGAGGTTTGCCTCCGAGGAGGGGCGGCGGCGCCATGGCCGATGAGCAGAGCTTCAATTCTACGGGTGTTTCCGAAGAAATGAGGGCCGAATGAGTATCAGTGAGCTCTAAGGACTCCGTTTTTGAGTTTTGTTCGAAGAACTTACATGCGGAGATGAGCTACCACGAGCACGGCTCTGGCAGAAGGATGAGCTCGGGGTAGCAACTCGCCGGGGAAGAAGAGGTTGAATTAGCACCAGGGGTATACTCTAGAGGTCAAGAAGAGGCTAGGGTTTTGATGATTCAGGTTGATTTGATGTGTAGCGGTGCACGCATGGTTTCTTCCTCTTTTCGGTTCCTGCCGGCTTTGGAGAAGACGATGGCTCATTTGAGTAGGGAGAGGTTCAGGGGGAAGTGAGAGTGGCTCGGGTTGATCTCTGGAGGGTGACAACACTGGTTTATATAGTTGGGTAGGCGATTCAGCTGGGAGTATTTGGCTGTGTGCGGAGGAGGCAGTTCTGGCGAGGTTTGCCGTGGCAGCGAATTCCTAGTGGAACGTTTTCCGTGGCGAGGATTGGCAAGGCTCAGGTAAGTAGGTTGGCTAACTAGCTCTTGCCGACTTTGTGCCGTGGCAGCGGTTGAATGGTTTGGAGCTTTGCCATGCCAGTGATTCGGAAGGGAGGTACCAAGTGGGCTTCACAACTTGCTGCCCAAAGCGTGCCGTGGCAAGGTTTTGGCAGAGTGGGGAAGTCGGCCGAAGCTTCGCGGAAGGGTTCAACACCTGGCAGGGGCGCAGCAGCCGAGGCAGCAGCGTGGCAGAGGGCTAGCAGAGGTGTCAGCCTCGGGCGGAGAGTTGCGGCGCGAGTGAGGACAAGGAAGAGAGGCGGTGGCTCTGATCTTTTGCGCAGACAGGAGAGCACAGAGAGGAAGGAGGAGAGGTGAGGGGGAAGAAGCTGACAAGTGGGCCATGGGACCACATGGCAGGGAGAGAAAGAAGAAAAGAAAATCAGCCAGGTGCAGTGGATGGATGACAAGTGGCAAATCCTGCGGTCGAGGTGGGAGTGACTCAAAAGAAGAAGCTGAGGACAGCCTAAATCTTCTCATTGAAGCTACCAAACCAACTCAAGTATTTATAATAATTTTTTTCAGAGGTTGGTCAGGTGCAGATGAAGGTCCAGACGAATTTTGAGATAAAAAATCATTATAGATATTTTATTAAAATTCTGACAATACAATATTTAAATTTCTAATTATTCTATTTTTGATTTATTAAAGTGTCCCAATGATTTCTTTTATTTGTTTAAACTTTGTTTCTCATAGGGATTTGAGTTAATTATGCTTCTATAAAATTTTTAGAATTTTATACTTTATAATTAAATTATAAAAATTCGACATTGCTATTTTCAGCTTTATTTGTTTTCTATTTTTGAATTTTGAAAATTCACTAATGTAAGTTTTAATTTTGAATATTTTTAACAGAGATATATAAGGTTGTCAGGATTTCAGGGTAAAAATTCTCATGATTAAGCTTTTAATATTGCTATTCACCATTTTCTTAAAATTAGAATGCATGAAAATGAGGAAAGGACATTATTTTAAATTAAAATTTTGATTCAAATTGAAATTTATATTTTATTCCATTTTTAAATTTCAAAAATTTCATTTTTCCTATTTTTAAATTTTTAAGGATGTTACACTCGAGTAAAGCAAAATCAAGAAAATCCAATTCCGAAAAAGCATCATTGAATATAAGTAAATGTTTAAGATTTAGTTCCTCACTATATTTTGCATTTTGCAATGAAGAGAAAATGAAATCAATGGAATAAAATATTTTCTTAAAAAACAAAATTCAAGAAAACTTCTGATTAAATGAAATTTCAAAGAAAATTTTATTTGCAACTTATTTTCATATTTTATTCGATTTGAAGTTTGATTTTGCAACTCATCCTTTTATTAAAGTTGGATTTCAAGATGTTGAAATAGAAGATAATATTTTTAATTTATTCTCTTAGTTTTAATTGAGAATTTTGTTAAATTTCATTTTCTAATTTTTGTATTTTTATTTCTATTATTTAAAATTTTTGGGATGTTACATACAACTCTATAAAATTTGAAGACCAAACTCAATAGTATTTGAAAGATATAAAAATAACAAAGTACCAAACATCATGATAAAATATCTATTAGTGTTAAGAAAACTATATTTTACTACCTATTAATCTATGTGTTACAATTTGCTATATATATGACTTTATAACATAAAATCTATAAAAATCATATATACAATTTTCAAAAATTCTTAAAAAATACCATATGTAAGGTTAGTGAGCATATACAGCTCTACTAAATTTGAAGATCAAATTCAATTGCATTTGAAAAATATGAAATTGACAAAACACTAGCTAGAGAGTGAAAATCACTAGTCAGCCGAATTTGTCATTTTCATATCTTTCAGCTGATATTGATTTTGGTCTTCACACTTTACAGGGTTGTATAATCTCACCTCCACTATGTATGATAATTTTTTAAAACCTGTACATATGGTTTTTATACATAATAATTTACTTCTCTTTTTTGGACCTGTAGTAAATTATTTGAAAAATTCTCAAAAAATTACCACATGCAGCCATGCAGGGGGAGGTGAGCTTCTACAACTCTGTAAAATTTGAAGACCAAATTCAATCACATTTGAAAAGATATGAAATTGACAAAGTGATAAACATTCATGTACAAACACGTTTACTAGTAGTTTTGCCACGTAATGGACTTGGTCAACTGGACAGTTCGTTGCACTAATTAAAACCACACGCAGGCTCGATCGGTATGCGTTAAGTGGCTAGAGAGTAGAATAGGCTATTCTACACGCAGCTGTACAATAGCATTTCTATATGTATATATATGTGTGTGTGTGTATATATATATAGAGAGAGAGAGAGACTTGTCTCTTTCCTTTTATCCATTTAGGATATGTTGTAACAGAATATGATGTTTCTGCAATTTGGAGGTTTGAGTTGGATAGTTTAATTTCGATGTTTAGGTTGAATGTCCGAATTTTGTATATAAGAGAAGTTTATTCCTTTTTTCCTTTTGTTGTTTATTGGATTTTCTGATGACACTAAATGACTTCAAATTTTTCTAAAACTTTTTTGGGGTGATCTGAGGGTGAATTAAGACTTAAATAAATTTTTTCAAGATTTTGTGTTTGTTTGATTTTAAATTTTGAAATTGAGACTTCATTCCTTTAACCATTAAAAGAATTTCTTTAAATGACAAAAGTCACAGAAAAAAATAATACGCAGAGAAAATTCAATTCAAGGCCAAAATTCAAATTTGAATTTTACTTTCTTTTTATTTTGGGGATGTTACAACTACCCACAGGCTATAGTTGGCATCATTGAGAACCGGGTATTGCATCGGCACAGCACCGGCTCTTGACAACGTCCTTTCTATTGTTGACATTTTTGCATGGTCGCCGACATGTTGCTACTCCTCGTCGTTCCTGGCGGAAGTTCCATAGTATCTGAACCGAAGCTCTGATACCAAATTTTGGAACTTACTGATACAAATTTGCTTCAAGTATTCTTCAGAGTCGCTATTCTGTAGTTCTTTGCCATCTGAACTTTGTCGCAATAAAAGTTTCGCAGCAAAGAAGAACAGAGAAAACACAGCAAAGATTGAAATCAGTTTGGTGCTGCAAAACCACCGTAGCTTTTCTGGATTTCCTATTACACTTTTATATGCTATAGATTACAGAACCCTGAAGATAACAATCTCAACTAACAAATCTAAACTGATCCGAAACCTGCACTTAGCAGAGTTTATTTTATTGGGCAACTAAAACTGAAAAAACAGAAACAACTACACATTACTGCGTTACTAACATGGACTCTGATTTATCCCCAAGCAAAACACAAAACTGCAAAACTGAAACTTCACACAACTAGTTTATCTAACATACCCATTGGCCATTACCATGGACATGGGCATCTGATTTATTCTATATTTGTACAATGCTGCATACAAACTACAAAGAGTACACGAAAAGCTTGATAGTCGAAGACGCGAGACAGATTTATACAAGACAACTACCACATACAATATCCGACTTATATTTTACATTAAACACATAATAGAAGTTATTTTGATACTTAGTTCCTTCATGGATTGTCAAATTGCTGCCCAGGCCATGGTCCTTTTACTTGGTATTAATTCATCCTTACGGTTTGTTCAGCTGGTTGTCGTGAATGAACCTTCCGTACTGACCCACTGTCATATCATGGTGGGAGTCTGTGGCAGTGGCAGTAGTCATCCAGGTATAGGCTGTTGCAGCGCCCCCAGTATCAGCGTTTGTGCTTTCAGCATTGTTGCTCACACCTCCTCCATTGGTGGTGCTAGTTGCCTGTCCTGAGAAACCGCTATGTGATGGAGTCGTTCCGCTAACAGCTAGCTTGCGTTCTTCTTTCAGTCCTTTGCGCGAGAAAGTCATTTGGTTCAGGTTTGCTCCACCCTCCACAACAGTGTAGGAGAACAGAATTACCATGCTAAGTACTAGGAGAATGGTGTGTTTCTTCTCCATTTTTTCACTCAACGAATCTGCATAATTTTCATGACATTTATCTATTATTCAAAATAAAAGGTAAAATACTTTAAAATATGTTATTTAAATCCATCTAAACAATTAAACTATGCTACAAGAATTTCAAAAAAAAGAATCAACTAGACAGGATAGATCTATAAGACATTAGATCCATTCAAACAACTGTACTGTACAAATGCATCGAGGTATTAAAAGATATATGCAATAGGATCTACAAAAGAAGTTGTTAAGACTATGCAAATAAAGATAATGATCAAGCAACCAATGTATAGCAAATCTTGACTGGACCTCTAAGGGGGTAAAAATCTTATTAGCTCTGACAAAATAAATTTTAGCATGTGACTTGGTCGTATGCATTCTGCAGAGAGTACCGGAATTTATTCCTTTATCTAAAAAATGTATTCCTCTTGTTCCGAGGCGTCAAGCAGATTTTTTTACGTACCTATATATCCTGGAATTAGCAGACGGCATCAATGGTGCTTGTGAAGTACATAAACCTTTCCTAGTTGGTTTGAAGGAAGGTACATCACTAATTCAGCTAAGCAAGCTAGATAGCCATGCATGCCCTGCTGGCTAAAAAGGTCATAGCTGATGAGACAAAATCATCTCTAATCACGCCACACACCCAGCCTATAACATTTCTTTTCGTATATCAGTTGCACTTATGCTTCCTATAGCTACCCTATCTTTTACTATCGGTTGGCACTTGGTCGTTGGTACTCTACGTTACTTTGCAAGATTCCAGTTGATCTTATTGCAAGTCAAATAAATGTAGTAAAATGTTGTTGCGCATTTATTAAATTAATACCGAAAATACATCGTGGTTTTCGCAAACCTACCTAGCTACTGATATGCTGCTATTCAAAAGAAATTATCTTATTGGGAAATATTCCTCCTGAAGAAAGATCAGCTGCTGTCACTAGTTCAATGAATATAAGGACATGATTTGCTGCCCTAGTCTACAAAGAAAGAGATCAAGTTTTAGATTGCCCTTTTTTCTCTCATAAATATCATAACATACATCCGACCACTGGTAATTAATCCTTTTTGGCATATCTTACATAAACATAATTAAATTTAATCTACCTACTTAGATGCCAAGCTGGAGGGAGGTGGAGATGACTACAGCATGTGGACATAGCCATGAACATAGAAGAAGGGCACAGTTGAGCTACAAAGAGGTGGAGGCATCGGTCACAGGGGTGGCATCAAGTTGAAAGGAGGCTAGTGAAAATTGTGGCGGTGGCATCTGGTCATGGTTCGGAGAGAGCTCACTCAGTTTCCGTCCTATTGGGGAGGGGGATGAAGGGGATGCAATGGATGCCATGTTGGTCAAATGTTGACACATAGGTGACAACTCAGCCCAACTGGAATGCCATATCAGGTCCAAACCACCCTGATTTGGGTCGAGGAGGTAAAGCGACACTACAGGAAACGACTGCATTTTCGTCGGCCAGGAACCGACGAAAACAAGCCAAAAACCGACGAAAATCGCTATTTTCGTCGGCAAACCGATGAAAGTAGACCGACGAAAATCGCCGGCGAAAAAACAGTTGTATTTTAGGCTGGTTCTTGGCGAAAAATCTGACTATTTTCGACGGCCCTCTCAGCCGACGAAAAATCGCCGTGGAGCGCTGACGAACTTCGGTCTTTGAGGTGGCAACCGTATTTTTCGTCGGCCTAGACCGACGAAAATAATCGTGTACGTCACCCGCAGCGCCCACGTCGGCCAAATGTCGTGTAATTTAAATCGGTTTTATTTCATCGGTTTTATTAACTAAAAATAAGTCGGTAAATTCAAAAAAAATACAGAAAATTGTAAAAATCCCAGAAAATTCACAGAAATTCACAGATGCACAGATACATATTCACAGATGCACAGATCACATATTCAGTGCATGCATACAATTCACATCACATATGTAACAACCATATAGTCTTCGATCACATCATAAGTTCATTATAGACTTAGTTCACATCACAATTCACAGAAATATTCCACATCACATATCTAACAACCATATAGTCTTCAATCACATCACAAGTTCGTTATAGACTTAGTTCACATCACAAGTTCATTAATCCACATCACACAACAATGGTGACGCATCAAAAACTTAGTTCCCTGAAACACAACGCAGCCATCATTTTTGGAGCTCAATTGATGTACTTCAACATTGCTTTGCAATTCCACAATATTTTGGATATCAATCCCTGCAATCAGCAAAATAGTCAAACATAGTAAAAAAAGTATAAATCTTTACTATGATTTTCAGAAACATAATAAAAACAGGGAAGCACCAAGAAAATGGAAGAGTAATAGAAATCATCAAAATGAAGGTCCTAAATGATGTAAATAATTTTTCACAGCATGGAGACATCAAAATATATTGTGACATCAAAATTTTCACGAAAGCTTGTGTATTCACCATCCACTCTTTTGTGGGCATCGAATTATTTCTCCAACCATTATACATCCACGCACGATCATCTCCCATTTTCCACGCACTAGGTTATGGACATAAAATTTCACTCAAATACTACGACATGGCATAAAACCCATACTTAAATGCGTTCATCCCTAGGTCGTCCAAAAACACCATCAAGTTTCAATTAGAGAACCACCATCAAGTTTCGGTTAGAGAACCACCATCAAGTTTTCGTTTTCCTAATTTGCTTAACTAAATGAGTGGACATGCAAGGGCAAGTAAGTGATGAGGTTTCAATCGCATAGCAGTTTATCAACAATGTGCGATGGGTTCTCTAGTTAGGAAAGAACCTATAGAAGTTGATTTGAGGTATATGTATATGATTACAGACATAAAGTAAGGCATCATTCGGTGAGATTATAATATAAAGCAAAGCATGAACTATTAACATATATGGAATCACATTAACGATAAAAAATATACACTAACGATGCTAAGACATATATAACATTGAGCACGATTAACATTATTAACATTGAGTATATACTACTAACACCGAAATTATGAGTAAATATATTACTAACAATGGGTATATAGTACTAACATTCCTAATATTGAGCATATACTACTAACACATAAACATTGAGCACAATTAACTTTATAACGCAACATTTAGCAAATACTAACATTGAGCATATACAATAAACATTGAACATATACAACAAGCATTGAGCCCAATTAATTTTATCGATATTAAGGTATATTTTTGAGCAATCGAACTCACTAAATACATTACCAATTCTACATCCAAGAGATTGAAATTTAGCTGACGGACGGCGGCGGGGCGCTCGCTGGAGCGCGGCGTCGCGTCAGCGTGGTATGATGGCGGCGGCGGCGCGAGCAGCGGCATGACGGCGTCGGGCGTGGCGGCGAGTGGGCGCGTGGGGCGTCAGCGCTGAGCGAAGGCGGTGGCGTCTTGGTAGCGTCGGCGTGCGCATGATGTCGCGGGCCTGGCGGCGGCGTAGGCGTGGGGCGTGGCGGCTAGGGCACGGCTGCGGCGAACAACCGCAGATTCGTGTGGGCCAAGTTTTTCACCTAAAGCATTTTCGTTGGCCCGAGTCTGGCGGCGAAAATACACGCCGCGCCGCCACGTGGTGTAAGTTCGTCGGTTACGCCGTCGAAAACATAAAAGCATGCCACGTGTCATAAATTCGTCGGTTAGGGCCGTCGAAAATATAAACTGCGTGACCGTGGCATAAATTAAATCGGCTCGGTCATCGAAAATAGTCCCGAATTTTTTGAAAATCTGGTAGCGGGGCTTGCTTATTTTAAATCGGCTATAAAACTAAAACCGACGAAAATATAAGTAATTTCGTCGGTTTCTTGGGACCGACGAATTTATTCGTTCATATACGTCGGTGTTTTTGGGGCCGACGAAAAATTTCAGGCCGACGAAAAAAGTGTCGTTTCCTGTAGTCGCGAACGGTTTCGTTTGTTCAAGGTCTAGATTTGAACGGTTTCCGAGTTTAGGACTAAAAATCGAACTAACGCCAGAGGTTTAAAGTTATAAATTGGATTTATTCCTTTTACATACATACATACATACATACATATTTATATACATATACATATACATATCTTATATATGTGTGTGTGCGAATATATATAGGAAAATGATTCCATACTCCTGAGAGTACGTACTCGTACCTTTAGTATACCACTTAAATGATGTTGTTATATCTCTTTATCTTTTTGACTATACTCTAATACTAATTATAAGATATTTCAAGGTGAGTTCCACAAAGAATTTCATCAAAATCCCCCTTTATAGCATAATTTGCGTATATATTCCCTTTACATATGGAAATGGGTATATAGCAAAAAATGAAGGGCACCGATGAATTTTTTTCCAACCATGTCATATTGGAGTATCTTAGAAATATTATTGTAGTATACCGAAAGTGATAAAAGAGTATAACACGTTCGTTTAAGTGGTATACTGAATGTGGGAATATGTACTCTCAGGAGTATGAAAAAGGCTTCTTATATATATACATATATATACACACACCGCACGGAGGGCTAACATTAGCTCAAATCTAGGCCTTATACCAGACAATGAATGGCTCAAGTTCACAGGTTCATACTTTATGGCAACAAAGGGAGAATGGAAGCAACATGGGCACACATGCCCATCAATTCTTAGTAGCAGCGAAGGTGTAGATGGATCTACCGTTCGGCCCGTGGTTTAGTCGTGAAATACATGGGTTGTCGAGTATGTTTGAAAATCATCAATTTCTATGAGACTAACGGACAGGAAATATATCTATGACTGTTTTCTACAGGGAAACCGATGGGAATAGGTCTAGCCTAAACAAGACAAACACCTATTTCCTGGAAGTAACCGTCAGGTTTTGTGG